>JADRCD010215012.1:0-87432 GCA_019843815.1 Montemys delectorum
AAAAAAAAAAAAAAAAAAAAAAAAACCTGCCAGCCCCAGCTCCTCCACGCGGCTCCTCAAACGCCACGTTATCTTGCTGACTTGGCCTGCAGGCTCTGCAAACCCGGTCTTCCGCCAGCCAAACCTAGCAGGCGTGTTGTCTGCTTGAGAACTACCCCCCACACCATACCGAAGCGCCAAACCCGCACTGGAGCCTTTTTGGAGACGAAGGGGAACCCATGGGCAGTGAAGGGGGCTCCCCAGCTCCTCCCACGGAGCCCTCTGTTCGCCATCCCGGGGGCGTAGAGGCGCGAGGGGACATCCGTTTCTCTTAAAGCACCAATGTCAACACCCTCTTAAGGGAGGCGCGGAGGATGGCGGGGCCCAGGACGTGAAGCCTCGGGGCGCAGACACGTTCGGGGACCCCCGGGGTGCAGCTGATCGGTTGGTGGCCAGGTGAGGAGCAGGACGCAGGGGGGACCCTTGCCTCCGCGGTACGTGGAGCGTGCAGGGTGGACGCAGCGAGCAAGCGGGCGCCGGGCACGTTTCCCTCCGTCAACGGACCCTTCGGAACGGAAAGCGAGCTGGCGACGGCGCGGGGCTAACGGCTGCGACGGTGGCGGCAGCGGCAGCGGTGCTGTCACTCCGGTGCGGCGCCCGGCTGCGAAGCGGGCGGTTGGGCGGAGCTCGGCACCGGGCAGCTGCGGGGATGGTGGGTGAGAGGCGGGAAGTCGAGGTGGGTGGAGGGTGTTCGGAGTCGCCTCTGTTGGTGTTCACTGAGCGCCGAGAGGATCCCTGAGCCCTCGGCCAAGTGCATGGCCAAAAGCCCCGCCCTCCTGGACCTCACATCCTAGACGAATGAGTACCGCAGAGGTCATAGCGGGGAAGTCTTCGTAAGTGAGGATGGAAACTACCGACTTGGTCAAGCCAGGAAGGGGCTACACCACTGAGCTACATCCCCTCCTTACTTTTTGAGGCAGGGGCTCTCTCTGGCCTTGAACTCCTCCCTTGTAACCCAGGCTGGACTGGAACTGTAGGTCCTCTTGCACTAGCCTCCAGAGCACCTAGAACTACAGGCCTTTGCCACCAGGCATGTAAATCTTCCCAAGGGAAATGTAACGGGTGACAGAATCAGGACCGCACTGTGGGTTCCGCCAAGTGCGGGGTAGAGAAAGTTGGTTTGTCTGAGAGGGCCTTTCTGAGGGTAACTTCAAAGAGAGTGAGCCTCGAGGGAGTCCAAACTGAGGGAACCGGACCGCGGAGAGGAAGGAACTGGGTTAGTCATGAAAGATGTCTGCTAGGGTCTTAAGCCAGGGGGAAATTGGCTTTTTCTTAGCAAATATGTGGGTAATTCAGTAAGTGTTTGAGAAAGGATGAAAGGCTAACTGCAAACCTGGGCAAAATGGTCTTAGTTTCTCCCAGTTTTAATACATAAGCATGAAGCACTATTCCGTAAGTTAACCACTTTAACATTATTTTTTTTTCACGAAGTACTGGGGATTGACTACACGCTAGGTTAGTGTTCCCCTGCTCAGCTATATCTCTACTCAACCGTGTGTGTGTGTGTGTGTGTGTGTGTGTGTGTGTGTGTGTGAGAGAGAGAGAGAGAGAGAGTGATATCTCCCTGTAACTTGTGGGATTTGGTTCCTCCCTTCACTATTGGGTTCTAGGGATCGAATTCAGGTTGTCAGGCTTAGTAGCAAGCATCCTCACTCACTGAACTATCTTGCCAGTCCCAGAACCTCACTTTTAAAGAAAAGCATATTTCAAGTGAAAGGGCACTGTGGAGGCTGTTCTGCATTTGTTTTGCTTTTCCAAAACGAGAGTGACACAGAAGATAAGAGGGAGTTCTCTGGAGAAAGAGATGAGGAAGGGATCAAAAGGTGAGAAAAGGCAAAGAGATTTTTTGGAAGCTGAAGCTAGACAGGATATATAACTAGCCGTACACACCGGCTCAGCAAAGGAAGGAAGAAGAGAAGGGACGGAGAGGGTGAGATGGTAAGGCCAAAGTCTCCGGCCAAGCTAGTATTTTCACTACCACGTCTCAGCTGGCCCACAAGGCCACCCGACCATGTCAGAAGGAGGGCAGAGAAAGCAGGCATGGTTATGTTGACAGCTGGCTAAGCAGAATCATTTCTGACTGTCGCCACTCACTGAAATGGTTTGGACGAAGGTGAGGGTGGAAAGAGGCAGATTCTTTGAAATGTTCTGTTTTGTCATCGTTTTGGATACAAAGTCTCACTGTATAGTCCTGGCCATCCTGAAACACTCTATGTAGACCAGGCTGACCTTGAGCTCACCCTTCTCATTGGCGGGATTAAAAAAAGGAGTGTGACACTGGCTATTTCAAATATGTTAAACCTGTTGTTCATAGTTAAATGTATTTGCAATAATTGAAAACTGGAAGCAACGCAAATGTTCAACAAAAAGTGAGTGGATAAATAACATTACAGCCATGTAATAGAATACTAATAGGATTTTTCTATACTGTAGAAGCATCTATACAAGAAAAGAGGCTATTGAAGCAGAGCTGGGTTGGTTTGATTTTAAAAAGACTTCGGTATAACTTTTAAGCAGTAAGGTTAAGAGAAAAAAGATGCACCTAAGAGTGAGCACGGGCTTCTCAAGGGAGAGATGCCAGCCGCAGACTATTGGTCCTATCACAGCATAGCCAAATCTCTCTGTATGCTGGGGGCTTCAATTGTAGCTCTTCAAGTGCTGTAGCTCTTACATGATGAAATAAGCTGTATTAAATTACAGAATTTGTGGTGGTGGAGAGATGGCTCAGTGGTTAGGAGCACTTCCTGCTCTTGCAGGTTCAGTTCCCAGCACTACATGGTGGCTCACAACCATCCGTCATACCTCCAGTTTAGATCTGACACCGTTGCACTTTCTTGTGACCTCGCTGGGCACTGAGCATGCATACAGTAAACATACATACATGCAGGCAAGACTCATATACATAAAAGTAACAAATATTTTTTTTAAAAAAAAGAAAATTATAGAATTGGTGCCAGCAAAGTTACCCAATTCACTTCCTGTCCATTTTGCAGATGGAGAAACTGTCAGCTGGTGACGTGTAACAAGTCAAAATCTAGAGGGGTTTTTTTGTTTTTTGTTTTTTAAAGATTTATTTTATTTATTATATGTAAGTACACTGTAGCTGTCTTCAGACACCAGAAGAGGGAATCAGATCTTATTTCAGATGGTTGTGAGCCACCATGTGGTTGCTGGGATTTGAACTCAGGACTTCTGGAAGAGCAATCTGTGCTCTTAACCACTGAGCCACCTCTCCATCCCTCAACCATCTTTTTCTTTCCTTCACCCAGGACCCTTCACTTGTTAGCCACCTCCCATCTCTGAATCCCAGAATTGAGTTATTCTAATGTATCACTACAATGTATGAAACCCTACCTCTGATATCATAGCACCCATGTGTCCAAGTGATAACTCACAGGCTCTTCTTTTAGGAAACTTAATTAGATAGAATAAATAACTAAATAACTAATGACCAATTGTAATTTACAGGAAGCTGTGCCTTGAAAAGAAATTTGAAGAAGGGTCAAGTCTTGCTACAATAGAGAGATGGAGAACAGCAAACAAAATGTGAGTATTAAGATTGATATCAGACTGGTATCAAGCTGGTATGCTACTCTTGATGATCTCTGTGTTTATCACCTTCCTGAACTTTGTTTTGTCTTGATAATTAAAGACACATAAATGACAGGAGAGACCATTACTGCTTTGGCCTCTAGGAGAGACTATTACTACTACAGTCAATAGACTTAACATGTTCGCACATTTTTTTCCTTTTGAGGTTTTGGGGGTTAAGGTGTCTCTATGTAGTCATGGCTAACCTACAACTTCCCTATGTAGACCAGGCTGGCCTCTAACTCACAACTGCCTCTGCCTCTCAAAAGCTGGGATTAAAGGTGTGCACCACCATGTCCAGCCTTCCTTTCTTTGTTTCTTTCCTTCCTTCTTCCTTCCTTTCTTTTTGTCTGTCTATCTATCTATCTATCTATCTATCTATCTATCTATCTTTCTATCTATGGCAGAGTCTTAAGTATCCAAGGCATGCCTCAGAGTTACTATGCAGTCAAGGTTGACCTTGAATTTTTTCTGGTCCTCCAGCATCTACATCCAGGCCTAAGCCACCACGCCTACTTGTAGGAATTGAACCAAGGGCTTCTTGCTACTGGGCAATCACACCACCATCACATTTGCCATTGCTCTACTTTAAAAAAATTACATTATTGTGTGTGTTTGTGTGTGTACACACCTATGGGTGGGTACCAAGGTGCCTGTGTGGAGGCTGGAGGAAGAGTCCTCTGGCACGGTGGTGGGTCCCTTCACCTTGAGCCACCTTGCTGGCCCATGTCATAGTTTCAATATGTGTTATTCAGAGTATGATAAAATACTCAAGTTCAGCACTGTAACAGCATCTGTAGCTCTCGTCAAGGGCTATACACTGTGTTTTTGAGGAAATCTTGAACAGTGCCATGGTGCCACGGACATGAAAAGGCGTGAAGAACCTTATGAATGTGTACAACCACACCATTCTTTCAGGGGCATCTCTGGTGTGCAACTTAGGCATGCTACTTGCAAAGCACCATGATAAAATGTCCACCAAAGGTAATCCGCAAGGCTCGGTTTTTTGGAATGGGTTAGGGCAGGGCAGACACCCTCTGATGGTTGGGGTATGCTACCTAAAGGCAGGGAACACATGGTTCTTTCTGGAAAGGACTTTGCATAAAGCTGTTCTCTGGGAATTTGCTGGTGTGTTTGTTTGTTTGTAGACAGGGCTTTCTCCTTAGCCCTGGCAGTCCTGGAACTCACTCTGTAAAGCAGGCCGGCCTCAAACTCACAGCGATCCCTTGCCTCTGCCTCCTGAGTCCTGGGATTGAAGCCTCATGGCACCCTGCTGAGAATTTTTTCTGGTATCTTGTTTTGACTCACATCCAAGAGCCTCAGATTTTTTTTCTCTGAACACTTTAATGGTCATCCTTAGAGAAACAGCTGTCTCCTTTGGCGTGCTTTTCAAACTGAGATCATCAGTCAGCCATTCTTTTTATATCATTGCTAGCATATACTATTTGTAATATATATACATCTATATAATATATATTTCCATACAGGTATGTACTATTCTTAAATCATTTGATAATATTCCCTTCTCCCCTTATCCTTTGCCTTTCTCTGTCCCTCCAAGTCTCCCTTTTATTTTCATTTTTTTTTTTTTTTTGATATTCGGTTCTTCACAGATTTGTATATTGTCCTTGCATAGGGGCTAATCTCAGTGAAATACATATATAAACTACAGAAGTGAGATAAGTGATCTTTTTTTCCCTGCCATGCCTTTATTAAATATATTGTATGACTTTTCTCAGGAAGACATGAACACCTATTTATTCACCCCAGATAGGGTACTGATGATAGACTGAAGAATTAATTCCAGTCTGATCTAACTGGAATTTAACCAGAATGTGGATAGAGAATGACTTATCTGCCCATGGGTGACTCAAAGGCAGCAGCTTTGTCATCAAAAGAAGCTCATGGGGATGGGTGAGATTCATCAATGGATTTCCCTCCACAACTTGCAAGCAGCTCCCTCACTCAGCTCCCCATCCCCCAACCTCACCCCCAGCCCCCACCCTCCACTGTCACCCCAATTCCTGGCAGCGATTGCTTAACCTACCTCAGGGAGGCTCTTCTGAGTTTTAAGTTTCATGAGCTCCCTACTAGGAGGGTTCTCTATTGGCAAGCTTGCAGCCCCCTCTCTCCTTCCAGAAAGGAATGCCTCAGCTGGAAGAAACAGCTGTACTGCACATAGCCATAGCCGGGGAATTGACCCTACAACCAGTGCTCTCGGATGATCAGACAGTGCTCACTTACAGAATTTGAGAGGCAAAAACTAAATCTAGTTACAGAAACTGAGAAGCCGAGGGCTCGAGGAAAAAATCAGTGCCTGGAATTTATGATACAAACAGTACATCAATTCCCCTGGCGAGAGAAACCGGGTTTGTCTGTGCCAGTAAGATCCAGAAGAGCTGACAGGGCACATGGTGATGATTAAGTCTGAGTTCTACAGCAAGCCCAGGGAGGAGTGTTTTGTGGACTGGTCAGGCAGTGCCACAGAAAAAAGTGAGTGTTCGGTGACCACTAGCTGCTTGTACCAGGGCAGACAGGCCAGGAAGGCAGTGCTATGAACGTTCAGTATGAGATTCCCTTTTTACCGTGTTTTTTTTTCTTCACCAACCAAAAGCATGGCTGCTCTGTACCCTGTTCACCTCTACTCCCAAGGAGCTCTCCCTACTGCAGATCCTGGGCAGGGCTCACCCTCACCCGGTTTATTGAATAATTGAGCCTCATTATTTGAGCAAGGGGTTATTTTGTTTTCCATTTCAAACATTGTAGGCTGCCGTGGATAAACAAGCAAATCCGAGGCTAGCTTATGCTACCCAGTCTCAAAAAGAAAAGGAAACTATAGGCTACCGTTTCTTATTTCTGGCTTCCTGATTATACCAACCTTATTGTATGAGAGCAGCATACATCATTCATGTTTGTTTGTGACAGGAACTCATTATATAGCTCAGACTGGCCTCAAATCACCACCCTTCTGCCCCAGTCCACAATGTTGAGATGACTGATATGTGCCATCATGCCCTCCCAATTCTTGGGTTTTTTTCCAGCCTCTTTTCTTTTTTTAAAGATTTATTTATTTACTCCATATATGAGAGTACACTATAGCTGTCTATAAACACACCAGAAGATGACATCGGATCCCCATTCAGATGGTTGTGAGCCACCATGTAGTTGCTAGGAATTGAACTCGGGACCTTTGGAAGAGCAGTTAGTGCTCTTAACTACTGAGCCATCTCTCCAGCCCCCAATTCTTGTTTTATTTGAAAAGAAATACACCATCTATTAAGCTTATAGTAATATAGACATTAACAAAATATGTCCTCTGAAATTTGGTAGAAATTAAGGTTAAATAAAGGTTAAATGTTTATTGGTAGTATTACTAGTAATTGAAAACAGGCTTAGAAATAGGCACCTTTAGGCCGGGCGTGGTGGGGCACGCCTTTAATCCCAGCACTTGGGAGGCAGAGGCAGGCAGATTTCTGAGTTCGAGGCCAGCCTGGTCTACAGAGTGAGTTCCAGGACAGCCAGGGCTACACAGAGAAATCCTGACTCCAAAAAAAAAAACAAAAGCAAAAACAAAGAAAGAAAGAAATAGGCACCTTTATCAGATGAGCTGTAGTGAGAATTTAGGAATTTTGGTGTCTTTGAAAAAGACTGGAGAGATGTCTCAGAGGTTAAGTAAGAGTACTGGCTGCTCTTCCAGAGGTCCTGAGTTCAATTGTCAGCAACCACAAAGCAAAGCATCTCATAAACCATCTAGAATGAGATCTGGTGCCCTCTTCTGGTACACCACTATATATGCAGGAAGAACACTGTAAGTAAATACATTTTAAAAAAAGAAAGGAAGGAAAGAAAAAGAAAAACACAGAATATAAGAGTATGTTTTCATTTTGATTCCAGGTGTGGGATATAGGGCTGCTTCAGATTTTCACAGCCGCTGACTGTGATTTGCCTAGTCCTCTAGCAGAGGTGTGTTTTTGCCAGAGGCAAATACTTACTTTGATTATGTGACATTAGGAATTGTGGGGACTTTTCAGGAGGTATATAGGTGCTAGGACCCAAGACAGTGGGGAGTCGGTCGTTGAGTTGGTTGTTGGTTGTTGGGGTGGGTTGTTGATTAGTGGTTAGTTGCTGTTTGTTGGTGGTGGTTGAGATTTGTTAAATAGTCATGTACAAAGAGGAAACAAGAAAAAATTAGACATCCTGACAGGGAAGATCAAATTTTCCCCAAGAAACTCAACATTCCTAATCAGCAGGAAACAATTTAATGATGAAGTCCTTTGTTCCCTCCTATGTAATGTTAGAGGATTTTAAAGGGTGAAGAGGGGTGAAAGAAAGAAGAACCCACAGAGTAGCAAACCCTGGCTACAATGAGCATCTCATTGCCCCGGTCTTAGTTTTGACAAGGCCAGTAGTAGCTGAAACCATGTCCAGTATCATCCTATAAAGGGCAAAAACTCAAGAGTGCAAGACGAATCAAGAGAAAAGGGTTAAATTCATAGTGAGGAAAAAAACCTGAAATCCACCAATTGGATTTTCATTTCATAAAGAAATACTAATTTAGAAAAATTAAAAATAAAAAGGTTCAAATGTTGTTGCTCTCCACCCTCTATGACTCCTTATATCAGTCAACAACATGGAGGTGCAGTCACTCAGAAGCGCTGCTGCATAAATCATGTACAGATCAGACCCACTGTTTGGTTTTGGGTTAATTCTCTGTCATATTTTGTGTATTTAATTGTATGCATTGGCACATGTGCCATGGCACCTTAGTGGAGGTCTGAGGACAGCCATGGAAATCTGTTCTCTTCTTCTACCACTGGGTCGCAGGGATGGTGCTCAGCTGCCATACACCATAGCAACCAAGTGTTTTAACCTAATGAGCCATCTCATGGGCCTGTTCTTCCTTTATAAGGTTTCATACATCTCATACTGGCCTCAAACTCTATATACGACTGAGGATGACTCTGAACCTCTGATCTTTCTGCCTCTACCTCTCCCCAGTGCTGGAATCACAGATGTGAGCCACCACATCCCATGTGGTGGTGTGTGGGATTGAACCACAGACCAAGCACTCTACAACCCAAGCCATTTTCCATTTTCTTCTTCTCCTCCTCCTTTTTTTTTTTTTTTTTTTTTTTTTTTTTTGGTTTTTCGAGACAGGATTTGCCTGTGTAACTCCTTCTTTTCGGTTTTTTGAAGTTTTTTCTGTGTAGCCTTGACTGTGTGTAGACCAAGCTGGCCTTGAACTCAGAGATCTGCCTGCCTCTGCCTTCCAGGTATAAATTCTGGTCCTAAATGTGTGCACCACCACCCCCTGGACTATACTTTTCTTTTATTTAGGCATGTTTTCTCTAATAAAACCACTGAGAGGATACTAAATAATTTTTTCTCTAGACTCATTTCTTTCAAGGGCTCATTTGTTATTTGTTGAGCTGTTTTCACGAGGCTTTTTGTTTGTTTTTATGTTTTGGTTTGGTTTGGTTTTCTTTTTCTTTTTTCTTTTCATTTGTGTGACAGGCACTACTGATGTCTGGAACTACCTTCACAAATTTTCCCAGTACAAATCCCAGTACAAGGTTTGAGAACATCTAAGAAGGAAAATAAGTCAAGATCACAATATAGCAAATGGCATGGAAGGAGGAAACGGAGTTTGATCATTCTGATACTGTAGTCTGGTTGGGGAAAGCCTCTTCAGGAAGAAGCTGGGCAGAAACAGAACGTCCAGGAGCCAGCCACTAAGCAATCTGGAATTATTCACACTAAAGAAACAGTGTGGAAAGGTCCTGGGGTATAAATGCTTCTCAGACTCCAGCCCCAGTCACAAAACTCTAATGTACATAGATCCTGAGAGCAGAAGTGGCTATGCTGTGCTCTGTGGGCCATACAGTCTGTTACTACTGCTCTGCCCCTCTGAATGCTACAGCCTCAAAGGCAGTCAGATTGTTGTGTAGTGAATGACCCTGGCTACAGTACAGTGAGGTGGGTGAGAAGAGTAACCAGACCAGCCAAGGCTACAGAGTGAGACACTGTCTGAAAAAAAAAAAAGTAAAATAAAGGTTGTGCTCCAAGATGGCTCAGCAGGAAGGACACTTGCCATGGATCCCTAGAACCCACACAATAGAAGAGAACCAATGTCAAAAAGTGATCCTCTGACCTCCATCTTGCATGCTGTGGCTCTAAAGCACAGAATACAAACAAATGTTTAAAAAAAAACAGAAAGGTAGTTGCACCACTCTGAATATACTAAAAACCACTGTGCTTCGTAAGTTATGTTAGCTGCATCTCAATGGAGCTATGATTTATTTAAGATTCATTTTATTTAGGTGTATGTGTACCTGTCCATACACCGGTACCCTCAGAGTCCAAAAGAGATCATTGGATGCCCTGGAAAGTGTATTTCTGCTCACATTCTGCCTGAAGAGGTTTTCCTCACCCAGACACAGTATCAGAATGAGCAAACTCCACCCCCTTTCCATTCCATTTTCTATATTGTTATCTTGACTTAATTTCCTTCTTAGGCGTTCTCATGTCCTGCACATGTGAGACGCCTTGTGTCTGACACAAAGTCTAAGGAGGACTAGGATTCACTCAGTAGTAAATGCTTGCTTGGCATATGTGAGGCCCTGGGCTAAAGAAATAGACACCAGCGAGGAGTTGACTATGCTGTGCAGAGGAGAGCTGTGGGAAACGGGTTGGGAGGGACCCTGGGCCAGATGACAGAGGGCCTGCAGCCCACCAGGATGCTATCTAAGGTTTTGATCTAAATATGATAGTCCATGGAGGAGTTTTAACAATGGGAGAAATGAGATCAAATGCGTGTTTCTAAGGGGCCACTTTGGCTGTTGTCTGGAGAATAGATCATGTGAAGGCAAACAAGAAGACAGAGACGAGTTCTACTCTAGGAACCACACTTTAGAGTGAATGTGACTTGTGCCAGGGTGACTGGACTAGCAGAAGTGGTAAGATCCCACAGGAAGGAGGGGCTAATGAGCTGTTGGGGGTGACCATCTCCAGTGGGAAAATTGGAGAAAGGACCAGATAGACTAGAACAGGGCAGGATGACAGAGCACTTTCCCATCTGACTCCTGATAGAATCCCCGGTCCATGGCCCAGGTGTAAGGCCCAAATTAGAGGTCCAGTTTGATTCAGATTCAAAGCCATGGACCTATTGGAAACTCCAGGGAGTTGGGATAGAAGAGAAGAGGTTTGAGTACTGAGCTTTGGGGATATGCCAGTGTTTAGTAATGCTGAGAAAACACAGTAAGAGAATGTAGAAACCCAGAGTGACGGCTCTAACGCCAAGTGAACCTGGACATAACGCCTGTGATCTCGATACACAGAAGTGAAGGATCACCATGTGTTTGAGGCCAGCCTGGGCTGCACGCAGAGTAAGTTCCAGGTTATCTTGGGCTGCTCAGACACCTTGTCCCCACACCCCAAAATAAAATCCAAGCAGAGAAATTAAAAGGCCTTCCTGGCTTCCTGGTGAGTTAAATGAGTGTGTGGAGCTAAGGAAGGTTGGGGAGATGGTGCTTAAAACTGATCAGACCTGAGCGTGATGGCACACCTTCAATCCCAGCACTTGGGAGGCAGAGACAGGCAGATTTCTTTGAGTTCAAGGGCAGCCTGGTCTACAAATCAATTTCCAGGACAGCCAAAGAAGGCTACACAGAGAAACCCTGTCTCGAACAAACAAACAACAACAACAAACAAACAAATCAGAGATGTGTAACCCAGGTAATAGGGCTTCCACAGGATTTACCAAGTCTTTGATCTACAGCACCACATAAACCAAGGGTGGCAGTGAGCAGCCAAACCTACTCCATCTTGGAACTAGCCTCCATCTTTATTTTTAAAGACGTATTTACTTATTATATGTACGTACACTGTGGCTGTCTTCAGACACACCAGAAGAGGGCGTCAGATCTTATTATGGATGGTTGTGAGCCACCATGTAGTTGCTGGGATTTGAACTCAGGACCTCCGGAAGAGCAGTCAGTGCTCTTAACCGCTGAGCCATCTCTCCAGCCCCCAGCCTCCATCTTAAAAAGAAAAAAAAAAAAAAAAAAAAAAAACCTGAGAACTTGGCCCTTAGCTGAGCCTGAGCTGCACCCAAGTACCAGGAAGGACCCCGAGGCTTGTCCTTGGCCAGAGCTACTCCCTAGCTACAACTTCCTAGCAACAGTTAATCAAACATTAGGCTGATTGTTTTAGATGTACTTTCAGACGGTTTGTGATTGTATACGGTCTTGCTTCAGAGCACCCACCTGTCGGTTTACAGTAGTCATTCAGTTAGTTGATTGCCAGGCTAGACTCTAGCTCATTTACTTCCATTTTCTGTAAAACCTTGTCTCAATGAGAGTTCGGGGCTGCCTCATCACAAACCATCTTGTGGACCAGTGGTGAGTAAGCCCAAACTTGAGTTTGTAATTAAGAGACCCTAACGTGATTACATTGGAAACAGCTCCTTGATGGTGTTTTGGGGTTCACGAACGCTTTGTGGCACGACAGTAGCACACCAGTAATCCCAGCACTGGGAAGATCGGAAGTTCAAGGTCACTTAGCTATTGTAATGCAAGTATGAGACCAGCCTGGGCTACTTGAGACCCTATCTCAAAACAAAGCAAAACACAGCTAAGTAGAGAGGTGTGTTATAAGCAGCCATTATTGGATCTGTTAAGGTGGAGTGTGTTGGTGATCTTGACAAAGGCGTACTTTGGGAATGTTTTTAAGGATGACTGAAGGAAATGGAGCCATGCTTCAAAGCCTTGGTGGTGGAGCAATTGTCCAGCTCCTGTGAAGCTCAGGCTCCATTCCTGGCACTGAAAACTAATTAGACAAATAAAAAGGAACAGATAGAGGGTCAGAGGAGGAGGAGAATTCTTGCTTTGATCCTCAGGAAGGGACTGTGTATTGTAGGGATTCTTTAATGCATCCTAAGGCTCAGCACCTCACTTGATCTTACAGGCTGTAAAATCTCTCTCCAGCTCTCATTACCACACAAATGTCTGAGCTCCTGAATTCTGTGGCTCTCAGATGAGCCGGTCTAAAGACGTCTTAGAATATGGACGCATTAGAGAAGTAACTTCTGATTCCAGAAAGGAGTTATGTTCCAGACAGGATTGTTGAGTGAAAAAAAGAAAGGTCCAGCTATCTAGAAGAGGTGTGGCTTAGATGGAGTAGCTGACCATGTATCTGTTTGACAAGAAGCTGAGAGTGTGCATACAATAGGAACCAGATTTATTACTGAAGATGGATAATTTCTTTTATTTTGCTTCTATTTTCTCAATAAAATAATAGGTTAGGTTAGTCAAAAAGGAAAAAGGGATCTTGGAGATTTAGCAGAGAGAAAAGAGGTCTGGGGATGTATGCTAAGCCCTTGCTTAGCATGGATGAGGCTCTAGGTTCAGTCCCCAGTGAAAGGAAGGAACTAAAGAATTCTGGCAGGTAAAAATAAAATCTTGTTAAGATAAGATAATTGCAGGCAGAGAAATTGCTGGTTTAAAGAAAGAGCCCTCCTGTTCTGCCCACGACCAGTGCTTTGGTGAATCCGCCTCCAGGGTCTGTTGCTAGGATGCCAACTATCATAGGTATCACAAACCTATTTGACAGTTGGCCACCAGATGGCGGTGTGGTTCTCCAAGTTCTCGCTGCTTTTATGGTCCAGGATTCACCTAAGTGAGGTGAGGCGGGTGCCTTGTGAACAGTTTTAATTAGGCCTAGAAGACAAAGCCCTGGGAAGATTTGAGACTATTTAGGAAACGGATGATAAAAGGAATGAAAAGAGAGATAGCAGCCTGGGAGTGGAGAAAGGAGGATTATGGGAAGGGTATGGGCTTTAAAATTAGAAAACAGAGGTCTCTGGCCTTCTGACACTTGTGTGTTAAAGAAACCAGAGGTGGTGGTGGTGGGTCATTGAAAATTAGGCTGGCCTAATTGACTTCAACATAGACCAGATCAGAGGCGGAAAGGAGAAGGCTCTCAGAGCGCAGGCGCCTCTGAGTTCAAGTGCCCATAATAAGACCACTGAGGGAGGACCTCTTGTATGGTTCTGCTGATTGGGTGGCTTGCAGATGAGGGCCAACAAACGACTCAATAAGTGGTTCACCCCTTCCGAGATTGTTAAACCTTGTATCTATCAGAACGGAGCCAGGGATTGAGGCTGAAATCATACCACACATGCTGGATTGGCCGCTCTTTTGTCACGACAAAGTATCTGAGAAAACTTAAGCAAGGAGGAATTTATTCTCTCACAGTTCCAGGATTTCAGTCCATTATCACTTGGTTCCATTGTCTGGGGGCCAAGGCATGATGAGGCTGCTAGCAGAGTGCTAGCCTGTGGGTGGAGGAAGGCGGCTCCTCTCACGGTAGAGTGGAGCAGAGAGAAGACAGGTCCAGGGATTAGATTTCTTCTGAGGAATGCCAGCAGCTGGGCCCCACCCCACATGATCCATATCGCTATCAAGCTGTGAATCCACGGAGCTGTGGATTAGTCAGGTCCCCATGGTCTTCCCATAAGGCCTATTAGCTCTCAATGGAGCCTTTTACCACGTGAGCCTTGGGGGGCGGGGCGGGGCACTTCATATCCAGACTGCAACGGATGCTAAAATAAATTGTTTTGATGCAGTCTCTGCGTTTGAAAAGAAGCTAAAAAGGAGGACCCAAATGGAAAGAAAGCAAGAGCCTTGCAGGTTGCGGGTGCAGGGTGGGGAGCATGTACTGGGTGTCACTGAAAACAAAGTAGGAAGAAGCGATCTTCGAGATGAGAGACTTCTGCTCCTCCGTACTCTTAGTTTTCTAGAACCCCACTCCGCGCGCACACACCCACATTTTAAATTCAGCATCTGTTTCCTTTATGTTTAAGTGTATGGATGTTTTGACTGCATGGATGTCTCTGTACCACGTGCATGCCTGTTGCTCCCAAGGCCAGAACCGGGTACAGTGCCTTCGAGCAAAGTAAGAAAGGTGCTTCTCTGAGTAGTTGGGGGCGGGGTGGTCTTGGAAGACCTCTTGTGCAAAGAAGCTTCTGGCCTAGGCTAAAAAAGCTATCCGAGGCTCGAGCCTCCATTAACTTTCCAAACAAAACTGCCATACATAAAGGCCATTGTAGACTTGAATGGGGATGCGGAGATTAAAAACCTTGGAATAGAGATGGTACGTTCCAGTTTCTGGAGCTATGAACAAACACAAAGCCCTTGTTCCTGGGCCAGCCCATGAGCCAAATTAGACTTCTGAGAAAAGCTGACTTCCATTTTTATTTCAAATACTAATGTTAACACATGTTCCATGCTCACCATCTTACTTTTGTTCGTTAGTTTGTTTATATTGCATATCGCTATGTATTTGTGTGTACAGGCCTGGGGCACGATGTGGTGGTTAAAGGACAGCTTTATGGAGTCTGTTCTCCTAACTTCATGTGGGTTCTGGGTATCAAATTCAGGTTAGCATGCACCCACAGCGAGTACCGTTACCTCCTGACCCATCTCTTCAGTCCCCAACCATCTTAAGTTTGACACAGACAGGAACCTCTCTACCAGGTGATACTCACGAAGCTTTAGCCTTTGTGAGTGTCACTTGTAAGGCTTATTGCAGATTTCTTGGCCCTACCCTGACAAGAATCTAATTCATCACATCTGGGGTAAAAAAGTGAGAATTTGCATATCTCATGGGTCACTGGAGGTGGTGATGTCACCAGTACTGGGAAGACGACATAGTGAGTAACAGTGACTAAAACAAGTACTGACACTTTGCTAATGTCTCCCAGTGCAGTACCGGTTGACATAACGCCCTTCTTAGGGTGGCTTTCCAAGTAAGCAAAGTAGTGAAGAAATGAAGGCTGGAGTAAGCCAAACTTGGTCTCCTCCCGCCCCGCCTCCTGCCTCCAGAGTGCACTACCTCCCCCAGCTACCAGCCACCTGAGACTCATCTTCTTTCAGGAGAACCAGCTCCTGAAAGTTGTCCCCTGACCTCCACAAACATGCCATGCTATGGTACTTAAGCCGGAAGGTTCCTGCATTTAAAAAAAAAAAAAAAAAAAAAAAATGTGACAAAAGTAGTCAGAATTCTCTGTGCCAGACTTCACGCTTAAAAAAAATTAAGATAATATTTTTTGTAATATGCTATGGCTAATTATAATTTGAGAGTTTGAAAATTGCATGGTTTTGAACTCCCCACCCCCACCCTCCAGCCCCCACTTTGTACCGGGAATTGAACTTTGCTTTGTGCTTGCCAGCCAAGCCTGCTACCACAGAAATATAAGCTACCTTCCCTCACCTGTTTTGAGGGAGGGCCTCCCTAAGTTGCCCAGACTAGCCTTGAACTCATTGCGTAGCTTAAGTTAGCCTTAAACTTGAGAGTCTCTAGCCCCAGCCTTCCAAGAGGCGAGGATTGCTTTACGGCATCACCACGGCCGGCTAGGCCTTCTTGGCTCAGCTTTCTTTTGACATTCCCATTGTTGCTGACCCAGCCACTGAGGAAGCAAAAAGAGCAGCCATCAAGAGAGCAAATAAAAACTGAAGTTGCCATAAACATCTGCAGAAGAGTGTAGAGATGGATTGCCTGGTGTCTGGGCAGAGAGTCAAAGGGGTTCCCCTCAAGGTGGCATGGTCTCCTTACTAGTCAAATGTTGCCCCGGTGATTTCTTGAGCTAGATCTGAAATGTCTTGAGGGAAGTCTGCTGGTAGGATGTGCTCTTTCATGATCTCAGAGTTCCTGTACTTCGTGAGATTCAGAGCAATAACCTTGCAGTCTGCAAAGCACTTTAATGTGTAATACTTAATCTCCCTATCAATGCAGTCGCTTCCATCACTTTATGGATGTCAACATTAAGGACAACTTGGCCAAAGTCATGCAGTTGGGAATAGAGCTTGCACTTCATACAGCAAATTCTTCTGGCATCTGAAGCTGCTCCGTGTAAAGCCAGTTGCTGGGCCTGGAGGGAACTATTGTGCAACTTAACCACAATAACTTATTACTCTTAGAATATTACTAGTGCATTTCCTTTCCTGGCTGTGTCTCATCTGGTCCTACTGCTTTCCCCTCTTCTTGCCTATCCCCTGCCCTGGACACCCTGCTTTGAGTACACAGGCATTCCAAATCTCTTTTAAGGTGTTATCTATGGCTCCAACCTGGCTGAGATAAAGGTCAGCAAGGGTGGAGAAGCGGTATGGAACAACCCAGCCAGCAGATCTGCTGAAATGTTTTCCAAACATTTGTTCCTACAGGAAGGCCAGCAGCCCTCCACCACGGTGTCTCCATGAGCCGGCAGCACATTTTAGAAATGTAGCAGGACCTTAAGCTTTAAGAGTGCATGTGATAATCTCTGTCTCTAGTGCTGTCTCTCTCTGTCTTGCTCTTTAATTCCACAGTGAACAGTGTCAAGAAAGCCCTTTATTTAGTATCGGATAAATAAATGTCTACTGAATAAATACCCCAATGGCAGGTTCTCCATTTCTCCTGCTCTGTCATGGCTGTGCCTGTGCCTTTTGCTTTCCATCTCTCCTGAGGAAAATGAAATCATGTGATTTTCTCAAGAACACTTACTTGAAAACAGATTTGCATTTTGTTTTCTTTTTTTGAGGCAGGGTCTCACTATACCCTTAGCTGGCCAGGAACTCACTATGTAGACTGGGGTACCCTCACAGAAATCTTCCTATCTCTTCCTTGAAAGTGTTTAAAGCATGCACTACCACGCCCATCACTAAGACATACTTTTAAAAGATTTTGAGAGCTGATATTCTGAATTTCCTGTCAAATATTTAAACCTATTGTCATCATCTTTTAATAAGCATCTCCTTGGTGGTTTCTACCACGTAGCCTGTAATTTTTCTTTTCTTTTTATCATTTTGATACTGGGTCTTGCAGTATAGCCTAGCCTGGCTTGATGTTCACTCTAACTCCTAACACCCTCATCTGCTGCTCTAGCCCTCCTGAGTCCTTGGCTTACGAGTGATCCTTCTAAAGTCCGACTCTGGACTGGTGTTCACCTGCCAGATGTCTTAGTATGCAGACGAAGCCCAATGCTCTACTTGCCTCGCCTAGCTTGGTTAGCCATTTGAGATAAATCTCCCCTTATCTCTTAGCCTCCTTTGCTGCTGGATCAAAAAGCACAGCCCCCTGTCCAGCCCTGCAAACTCCTGCTCCCTCTGCCTCTGCAACCCAGAAAGAGAGCTGTTTTCTTCCACCCCAGCCTCCCCTACCCTACCCTCTTTTGTCCGAGTCACTACCACTGAGCCTGCAGGGCTTTTGCAGTGTGCCTACTTGAAAAGCTGCTCTTGAAGCACTGTCTGCTCGCTCACAGCTAGACTCTTGATGGGCTATGCCTTTTTTCTGCATCTGCCGTGCATCTGCCGTGCTGGACTGAGGGACTCACTCGTGTTCAGCTCCAAAGGGGTAACCTTCCTGAGCTTGGCCGTATTTATACTCAAGAGTCTGTAGCCCTATTCTGTATCTTCAAATTCGTTTATACATCCTATAGATCTCCTATGTAAACTAAAACCAAGCATCTTTAGTTTTATAGTGAAAATAACAGAGGGTTGTCAAGATGGCTCAGCAGGTAAGGGAACTTGCTGCCAAACCCTACAACCTGAGTTGGAAGGCTAAGAATATGGTAGAAGAGAACAAGCCGTCCTCTGACCTCTCGGCAGAAGCCCTGGCATGTCTGCATCCTCCAATAAACAAAGAAAGAAAGGAAACAAGATAGTTTGTCTTAATTCTCCTCTTTACTCAAGTCTATCTAATCTTGTAACACAAACTACCCCTGCGCTCTGTCTTACTTGTGTGCCTGGTTTTCTCAGCTTGGAATATGTTTTATTCTGGTTCTCTCTCCTTCCACCATATGGCTTCCAAGGATTGAACTCAGGTTGTCAGACAGGATGGAGAACACCTTCACTCACCAGCTCATCTCTTCTTTTTGACTCATGTAACCAAGGCTTATCTCTTGAAATTTATTTACTTATTTTTATCTTTTTTGGTTTTTCAAGACAGGGTTTCTCTGTGTAGCCCTGGAACTCACTCTGGCCTCGAACTCAGAAGTGCTCTGCCTCTGCCTCTCAAGTGCTGGGATTAAAGGTGTGCACCACCACTGCCTGGCTGACACCTTTCTAACTGCAAGTGCACAGGTACATGAGCACATGTGTGAACATGTGTGTGGAGGTCAGAGATTGACAAATATCTCTTACCTCATATATTGATGCAGGGACCCTAGATGAACCCAGAGCTCACTGGTTCACCATGGAGTATTGGTATAACTAGTATAATACACAATTGCTAATGTCAATGCTATTTTAAAATATACAGAGAATAGATTTTCAGCCTTCTGGTTGATATCGTGTGTCCTATCTGTTCTTATACGTTTAAGACAACACACAGTGAAGAAACATGAGCTCGATGCACTTTTAAGTCATTATGCAGTTACAGCCATTGCTTTAATGGGTCCATAGTGTTCTGTACATGGCTGTCCATTGTGGGAGCTGCTTTCTAACAGACACAATACATGGTATTGAAGGAGACAGTAATCGCTTTATATCAAATTAACAGAGACCTCCTTCCCAACAACACAAGTGGATGGAGAGCCCTTTTCCACACTCACATTACAGCTGGCTTTTAAACAGAATATGCTAGCCACAGGAAAGAAGGGGCTTTCTGGACTGAGGAAACATGAAGGACACCCTAGTACCTGAGAGCCCGGAAAGCCGGAAAACACCATTGTGTAAATATAGAGAAATATGAGGAGGTAAGGAAGTTCACCGTGAACGATAAACAACACTTTGAAAACAAATCCCCCTTGCCACTTAGGTGGCTTCCAGGCTTTCTCTGTGACATTATGCTGTGGGGACCATCTTTGTACCTTTATCTGTGTATGATGGTGATATTTTATGGGAATTGTGCTGAAAAAATATGAAAATCTGAGCCATTTTTTGGCATATGTATGTGGTGTGTGTATAGGGATTCACATATGTTGGAATATATATGTGTACCATTGTGTGCAGGTACATGTGCGTGTGCCTGTGTGTAAAGGTGAGAAATTGACAAAAGGAGTATTTCTCGATTGTTTTTACCTTATATTTTCAGGTAGGGTCCCTGGCCTAGAGCTTACTGATCCAGCTAGCCAAGCTAACTAACTTACTCTAAGATTCTCCTGTCTCCACCTTCAGAGGGCCAAGATTACGGGTCAAGCTGGCCTGGAACTCTCTACCTGCTCCTTCCCCCCAAGTGCTAGGCTTAGAGGTGTGCACCACCACATCTGGCTGAATATCTAAATCTTAACAGATATTATCAACTCTCTTCTAAAGGGTTTACATGTTTATCTTTATCCATCTATGCATCTTGAAATATTTTAACTAGAACTGGGTAGTGTCATTTTTTTTTTTTAAAGATTTATTTTATGTATATGAGTACATTGTGGTTCTCCTCAGACACACCAGAGGAGGGCATCAGATCCCGTTACAGATGGTTGTGAGCCACCATGTGGCTGCTGGGAGTTGGACTGAGGACCTCTGGAAGAAGAGCCACCTCTCCAGCCAAGCAGTATCAATTTTTAATGACTTTGCTGGCAAAATAAACATCACCTTCACCAAAAAACATTCAATGAAAAAATTCTTCTCCTTAATTCTTTTGGATGTATTTGGACATCTTGCTTTGGTGCTTCCTTTGTGGGTGGCTTTTTCTTGCAGTTGACCTACTTTTACCTTTTATTCTTTTCACAGATTTTTTTTTTTTGAGACTGGATTGTACATGGTGCAGGCTTGAATGTCTGGCCTTCCTGTTTCCACCTCCCTCCTGAGTGTTAAGATTATAGGCATGTCTAGTTTTCCTTCTTAAAACAATTTTTTTATTGTATGTGTGAGTACATATTTATCTTATATGCACATGTGAGTGCCTGTAGCATCCAGAAGAGGGTGTTGGATACCCAGCAAATGATGTGATGATTGAGTCTCCCTGATGAGGATGCTGAGAATGGAACCTGGTCCTCTGAAAGAGCAATTGGCACTGAGCCATCTTTCCAGCCCCTGTCTGGTTCTCATAACAGGGGTGTGTGTGTGTGTGTGTGTGTGTGTGTGTGCAAGCGCACACACTTTTAAAATACATAGACTGCCCTTGATGAGAGCTTCTATTTCTGCGTCCAATTAAAAACAAGAGTAGCAAATAAATGATCAGCCCTTGAGAAAATAAAAAGACACCAAATGACAGCAAAAGAAATTCAGGGGCTTGGGAAGTATAAGTGATGAAGAATGAATTTTTTTTTTTTAGATTTATTTATTATTATAAATAAGTACACTGTAGCTGTCTTCAGACACTCCAGAAGAGGGTGTCAGAGGGTTACAAAATGGTTGTGAGCCACCATGTGGTTGCTGGGATTTGAACTCAGGACCTTCGGAAGAGCAGTCAGTGCTCTTACATGTTGAGCCATCTCTCCAGCCCCAAGAATGAATTCTTGTTGAGAGAGTCACTGATCATTGACATCTTTTGCTACTGAAATATCTTCAGAAAGATTGAAATGATCTGAGGGGTGGTGATGGTGGCATATACCTTTAATTTCAGCACTCAGGAGGCAGAGGCCGGTGATTTCTCAGTCTCAGGCCTACAGAATAAGTTCAGAGACCCCTTCTCAGAAGATAGATAGATAGATAGATAGATAGATAGATAGATAGATAGATAGATAACCAAAAACAAACAAAAAGGGTGCAGTGGAATGGGGTGGGGGATGCTTGAACCTGTAGACAAAGCACCTGTACTCTTTGGAAATGATTAAGACCCTAACTAGCACCTGGGTAGCCTGAGGCGGGGAGAGGAGAGGGCAGAGTGCCTCCCTCTCTCATCCCTTAATTGTAGCTCACCACTGTGCTGCTGAATGCAGTGAAGATAAGCTTGGAATGCCATTGCCGGCCTTGTTATCTCTCACTATAAGATAAGAAGAAAATAGAGTTAGGACTTTAGAGTGAATTGGTTCCCTTACAAGGGCCCTCTCCCAAGAAGCAGCTGGTCTAGCTCCATTGTCACAGACCAACTGTGCCTCTGGGAAAGTCCTCCACAGGTCAAGCTTGAAATAAAAGGAGCAAGGACCAGTGTTGTCCTTCTCTTTTTTGTGGTTCACTTGTTTCCTCCCAGGTGTGGAACGTCCACTTTTTTCTTAGAATCCATACAAGAACATTATCCTAGAAGGACAACAGTCGTTGCAACAAAAGAATTCTAACTACAGCAAAGATTAATGTCTTATTAATTAATAGTAGTAGTAGTGGGCATGTGATTTGCATGTAGAAACTGGATCTCTGCAGAGTTCTGGCTGTTCTGAAAGGCACTGGAGCGGAATGGGAGAAGGAGAATTGGAGAGCCAGAATATAGCTCATCCTGAAGGACAGAAACCAAATGGGAAGAAGTATAGACTTAGGGGCAGTGGTGGCACACACCTTTAACCCTAGCTCTCGGGGCAGAGGCAGGCTGATCTCTGAGTTCAAGGTCAGCCTAGTTTACCTAGTGAGTTCCAGAACAGCCAGAGCTACACAGAAAAACCCTGTCTCTTTTAAAATGAGAGAGAGAGAAAGAGAGAGAGAGAGAGAGAGGGAACAGAGGAACAGGAGTGCAATTGTAGTCTCCTGGCAGTAGGCTCCCCCTCTGAGTCCCTCGGGTGACTGTCTGTAGCCTAAGCTGTCCTGTTAGGGCTGTGAGATGGACCAAGAGACCCCAGTGGTAAGGAAATGTACCTCTTTCAATGGCTACCCTTTTGCCTTCACCTCTAGTGATGTGGGATGACCTTTTCCAAGTTGGCTTAGGAGAAGGAAGGAGAAAGATGATGCGAATAAGTAGTGTCTGGGAGGAAAAAAAAAAGACTTCATTGACAGCAGAGGAAAAATGATCCAAAACTGAGAAATTTAATGCAGAAGTGGGAATCATGAACAGAATTTTATACTGAATTATGAGATAATAAGCATAGAACACTGAAGTATAAAATGTGTAGGGAAATACCCAGGCAGAAGATGATTCGGGTAGCAAGAATTCATTGTGAAGCAAACTGATGGGCTGGACAGAAAGCTCAGTGGTTAAGAGCTCTGGCTGTAGGCCGGGCAGAGGTGGATTTCTGAGTTCGAAGCCAGTCTGGTCCTGAGTTCGAGGACAGCCAAGGCTATACAGAGAAACCCTGTCTCAAAACAAAACAAAACAAAAGAGCCCTGTCTGTTCTTTAGAGGACCCAGATTCAATTCCCAGCACTCACATGGAGGTTCACTGCCACCTGTAACTCCAGTTCTAGGGAATCCAACACCCTCTTCTGGCTTCCTTGGCATTGCATGCACATGGCTGCACAGATGGTAGTAGGTAAAACACTTGTGCCCCTAAGAAAACACTAGGAAAGAAAAGAGGCTTGTGATGGTGTGTGCTGCCTTAATGGATTCTAGGGTTCAGCTGATCCAACACTGGCCTTTGTGTGACGTCTCTGATGTGCTTCTATCTCTGACTAGCAATGTGGTAATGTAACAAATTGTACTATGTTAAAGAACTACGAAAAATTAAAACAAGGTAAACTGTGGATAGAGGGGCAACATCAGATACACTGGTCAAGGAGAATTCTTTGAAGGAGTAGCTACTGAGCTCAGACTCGAGTGACAAGAAGGAGCAAGACATTGGAACTTCTTTTCCCCACATTTATGTCATGCGTATGTGCTGACGTCACCCGCCACACACCCAGGAATTGAACTCAGATCACCAGGCTTGCTAGTAAACTTTTACCATCTCATCAGCCCTGCTCTTGTAAGACATCTCCTGGTAGTACAAAAGCAGGAGGACTTGGTCAGGGAGACGACTACATCCTTCTGTCGGCCAGTCTTCAGACATGCACTAACCCGTTGTAATTTGCCTGTTTCTCCTGTTCTCATCAGTGTGTCAGGCCCCGTTCCTGTAGCTTAGGCTATCTCCTCTCATCTATTCTTGGGTTCAAAAACCAACCAACTTAAGCTGTGGCTGTGTTGTTAACAATTTGGCCTGTATCTTAATAATTATAAAAAGAGGGACCAAAAGATTAAACTTTGTCCTTTAATCCCAGCACTTGGGAGGCAGAGGCAGGCGGATTTCTGAGTTTGAGGCCAGCCTGGTCTACAGAGTGAGTTCCAGGACAGCCAAGGCTACACAGAGAAACCCTGTCTCAAAAAAAAAAAAAAAAAAAATTAACCTTTGTAAAAGTTGAGCCTGGAGAGATGGCTCAGCAGATAATAGCCCTGACTGCTTTTCTAAAGGTTCTGAGTTCAAATCCCAGCAACCACATGGTGGTGGTTCACAACCATCTGTAACGAGATCTGACACCCATTTCTGGAGTGTCTGAAGACAGCTACAGTGTACTCAGAAATAAACAAATCTTTTTTAAAAAGTAAAAAAATAAATAATAAATAAAATAAAACTTTGTAAAACTTGAACTCTAGTAAGAAGCTTTTTGTTTTTTAAAGCAGATGTCTGTATGCAATCCTAGCTGAGGCTGGCTTTAAACTCACAAGGATTTGTCTGCCTGGCCTCTCAAATGCTAGGATTAAAGGCAGTCACCATCATGATACCAGGCTCCCCCCCCTCACGCAAACACACGCGCACGCACGCACGCACACGCACGCCGCCCCCTTTTTTCTAAACCTTATTAACAATGAGTTTTCTTGGGGTTGGAGAGCTGGCTCAGTGATTGAAAGGGTTAAAGGCAATTGTTGCTGTTGTGGACAGAGTAGCTGAGTTCTGTCCCCAGAACTCCGACCGGAGCTTACAACCACTTGTACCTCCAATTCCAGGGCTCTGGTGCCCTCTGACCTCCTCAGTGCACACTGCACATACATTCACACAAGCACAAACGGGTACACTATATAGAGAGATATATGTGTAATATTGGTTTTGTGGTCCTGGCTGTCCTGAAACTTGCTCTGCAGATCAGGCTGGAATAAATATATATTTTAAATGAATTATATATTTATGTGAGTACACTGTCGCTGTCTCAGACACACAAGAAGGCATCAGATCACATTACAGATGGTTGTGAACCACAATGTGGTTGCTGGGGTCAGAACTCAGGACCTTTGGAAGAGCAGTCAGTGCTCTTACCTGCTGAGCCATCTCTCCAACCCCTAAATAAATAAATCTTTAAAAAAAAAAAAAAGCTTGTTTACTTCCGGGTTTATTACTACGGAGTAGAGCGTGAGGTTAGGGTTTGGCTTAGAGGGTTGGGGGGGTCTCTTCTTTCGCTC
This sequence comes from Montemys delectorum, assembly GCA_019843815.1. NCBI lineage: Eukaryota > Metazoa > Chordata > Mammalia > Rodentia > Muridae > Montemys > Montemys delectorum. The sequence continues at coordinate 24,837 of JADRCD010215012.1, forward strand.
TCCCTTGCCTGAGGAGTGTCTGTCTCTGGATGAAGAAAGGCCTTGGCGCCTCAGGCTGTCCTCCTGCAGGGACAGGAAGGGGAGTCCAGGTGCCTGCCGTCCAGAGCTTGAGACCCAGCGACCCCCGCCCAGGAGGCTCTTCTCCCCTTCACCATGGCCGAACTGATCCAAAAGAAGCTGCAGGGAGAGGTAGAGAAGTATCAACAGTTGCAGAAGGACTTGGGTAAATCCATGTCGGGGAGGCAGAAGCTCGAAGCACAGCTAACGGAAAATAATATCGTGAAGGAGGAACTGGCCTTGCTGGATGGATCCAACGTGGTCTTTAAGCTTCTGGGACCTGTGCTTGTCAAACAGGAGCTGGGGGAGGCCCAGGCCACGGTGGGGAAGAGGCTAGACTACATCACAGCGGAAATTAAGCGCTACGAAACGCAGCTTCGGGACCTCGAGCGGCAGTCAGAGCAACAGAGGGAAACCCTCGCCCAGCTGCAGCAGGAGTTCCAGCGGGCCCAGGCAGCAAAGACTCCTGGGAAAGCCTGACCCCGTGGGAGGGGGAGGGGAGGGGGAGATGAGGCTAACCCTGAGCCAATAAAATGTAAACAGAAAAAAAAAAAAAAGGCGTGCCCCACCACTGCCCCATCATAAATAATTCTACCTAATACTAATAAAGTCATTCTACTTCCTACTAATGACCCCTCTTCCCTTCCCTTGGTGTAGCCAACCATCCTTTAGTAATCTTTCTAGACTGTAGTGGGAAAACAGTGAGGTATTACTTTTTCCACTTCAAGTTTTCAGAGTTGGGCATAGTAACACAACATTTGGTAAACTGAGTTAAGAGACTCTCAAGTCCTAAGCAGCCTGGGTTACATGAGACTTTTTTTTTTTTTTTCGAGACAGGGTTTCTCTGTGTAGGCCTGGCTGTCCTGGAACTCACTCTGTAGACCAGGCTGGCCTCGAACTCAGAAATCCGCCTGCCTCTGCCTCCCAAGTGCTGGGATTAAAGGCGTGTGCCACCACTGCCTGCCTACAAGAGACTCTTAAACAAAATGTTCCTTTTCATCTTCTTGTTCTCTGACTTTTTAGAATATTAACAGTGCTGTGTCATTAAGTGGTCATTATCATCACATGGCAGCATTGTATTCAAGGCAAACTAAGCTGTCACTCAGCTATCTCGTCCCCTTCCTGGCCTGTAGCTGCTTTTCTGTGCTTTCTTCATTCCTTCCTGTGGACAGGTCGTTTCTCTTAAGAAGGTAAATAATGCTCCCTTTCTTTTGTCTCTCTCTTAATGCCGGGTAAACACAACCTAATCCTGGAGCTCTGTCCTTATCTTTGAGAGCCCTGGTAAAGCAAGGCACGAGGCTGTTTTAGAATGTGGCTCTGTCACTGATGTTGACTGGTTAGTCATTGGTGAGATAGAGGGGGCAGATGTCACCACCTGCTCTTCATGGCGCAGACATAGAGCTTGAGAGACCTGGAGGAATGCTGTTCCCAAGAGCGCTCGCACGTCCTCCTCGTCCTCCTCAGAGAGGAATGTATCTGTCTTTTCCTGAGGCTACTACTGGGTTGCTTGGTATTGACTGAAGATGTCAGGATCAAAGAGTCACCAAGAGACAAGAAAATAGCTGTCTGTGGTCTAGGTACCTGGAACAGCCAGGGCCTGGTGGAGATTAAAAAGGTGAACAAGATGAAAATTCTTTACAGTGTTACTCAGAAAACTAAGTAGGCCTCGTCAAATGCTTTCAATTTTCCAAATTCCAACTATGTTCCTACCCAAAATATAATGGGGAGGGAGAGGAGTCTCTCCTCAGTACCTTTAACCTTATAGCCAGAGAATCTTTTATTCATTCAAATATTTTTTTTAGTATGTCCATATGTACTATACATATACATGAACCAGAGAAAGCATCCAACAATTTGGAAATTCCAAGTATGTGTTTGAAAAAAATAAGTGAATACCTATTTAGTAGTTGAAATGTACACAGAAAAACAAATTTTATTTATTGTTAATTAATGTATTTTGGTTTTTCTTTCTTTTTTTTTTTTTTTTTTTGTTTTGTTTTGTTTTGTTTTTCGAGACAGGGTTTCTCTGTGTAGCCCTGGCTGTCTTGGAACTCACTCTGTAGACCAGGCTGGCCTTGGAACTTCCAGAGGTCTGCCTGCCTCTGCCTCCTGAGTGCTGGGATTGGTGTGTGTCACCATTGTCCAGTTTGAAATGTACAGTTTATCTCCTGCTTCCCCAGGGCTTACACTCCATGCATAGGTTACTATTTGCATAAAGAATGTCTCTGCAAGACCTTGGGACTGCAGAGCACAGTTGGAGTTCTCTTCCTTCAGCTGTGAACTCAAACGCAGTGTAGAGCTGAGGCGGGTTATTTGCTTACTTGTTCGTTTTGTTCAGCATAGTCTGCAGCATTGCGAGTCAACACCAAGGCCACACACAGGGAAGCCTGCTTTGCCAACTGACTTGCAACCTTATTTTTGTTCTAAAAGTAGAAATAAGAGATGCACGTTTGTCGCAAATAACCTGGTTTCTATTCAGAGAATCTTCTTACAGAAATAATGTTTAGAATATGAATCGAGACAATAACTCAGGGTTCAGGGTTGGGGTCAAGGAAGCAATGGGAAGGCAAACAGTGAAAGCATGAGATTGGTGCATGTGGTTCAGTGGTAAGGCATACTGAGTATGCACAGGCCCTGGGCTGCATCCCAGTTCACACATTCATACACACACACACACACACACACACACACACACACACAGAGAGAGAGAGAGAGAGAGAGAGAGAGAGAGAGAGAGAGAGAGAGAGAGGCTGTACTTCTTTTCTTTTCTTTTCTTTTCTTTTTGAGATGGGGGTCTCACTATATTGTTCTGGCCTGAAACAAGCTCTGTAGACCAAGCAGGCCTCCAGCTCACCGAGATCTGCCTGCATTTAATTTGAGTGCTGGGATTGAGGGTGTGTGCCCAACAGGAGAGATTTTTTTAAACGGAGCAAAGTACAGATGATGAAGTGACACATTAGACACAGCAGGAGCATGAATTGTGCCGTTGGCGTGAAGAAGAGGAGAAAAGTGAGAAAACTGTACTTCATTCTGCACCTGAGTGTAGAGCTGGAATAAGCAACACTCTGACTGGACCTGGGGATGGGCGGGGCTCAGGGAACAGAGCCATGGGAAAGAATGTGACAGGTGTCAAGATGCAGACCCTGGGCCAAGGGTGAGGGGAGCCAAGAAAGACCACTGTGAAGGCTCTGAGATTTAGACATTGAAGGGAGAACAATCAAGGGTCTGAGGGCTTGCCCAGCAGGCGTGAACGGTGTGGGTCCTGTCCCCCCTGTTATCCCACCACTCAGGAGGCAGAGGCAGCTGGATCTCTGTGAATTCAAGGTCAACTTAGTCTATATAGAGAGTTCCAAGGCAGACTACATAGTGATTCCTCCATCTCAAACAAAACAACAAGACACAAGGGTGTGCCTAAGGGAAACATTCTTAGCCTTTCATTGTTTAGAGAGGTTTCTTTATGTGTGTGTCAAAAGGCTAGATCCAGAAAAGGTAAATGGAGACGAATAGAGAAATGAAACCCAGGCCCTAATCACCAGCTGCCCTTTCCTTGGAAATGGGCAGAGCTCAGGAGTGGGGCGTGGACACACACTTCCTCGGAACTGAAGTGTTTTTTTAGCCTGCATCTATCTTGAGCTGCTTTCTGCAGAGTCCAGCAGAGTCCCAATCAGCATCCGTGTCCTGATGATCAGCATCCTGATCAGCTCTCGTACACTCCTGGCCCAGTCTCGGCCTTCATCTCCATTACGCTGCTCTGTTCTCACTGTGGGCGGCGTCTATATCCAGTTGTGTAAGTTAATTTGTTGTGACATCTTGTCACTTCCGAGTCCTACCCTCTTCCATGTCACAGCCCGTTGCTGTCTTTCACTCCCTGCAGTCTTTCCGTTCTGGTTTTCTCTGCCAGCTGGTTTACTGTGATTTCACTGTCTCCATAGCAACTCCTCTCTGGGGAAAAAGAAGGGGACATGAGAAGAAGAGTGGGCTAGAAAAGATGAGCAAGAGAAGCTGGTCTGGAGACGACCGTTTGGATTGAGTCCTGGATCAGAGTTAAAACTAAGTCTGTTGATTACAGCCAACCTACACAAAACCTAGGGGATAGGCCCTGCTCAAAAACTCATTCAACAAGTCCTGTTTCTTTCTCTCTCAGATTCTAGGGTTGTTGTTCTTTTTCTATTTTGTAGTCATGTATGTAATTTATTGTGTGTGTAAGCATGTGTGCAGCACATCTATGGTATGAGTGTGAAGGTCCCTGGAGGGCTTGCAGGAGTCTGGGGCTCTCCTTCCACCATGTGGGGCCCCGAGGATCGAACTGGTATCCTTGGTCTTGGCAGCAAGCGCCATTTACCTTCCAAACCATTTCTGGTATACCTTAAAGTAAATTATTATCTCTTAAGATTTGTAAGGTTTTCCTTTTGATATATTTTTCTCTAATAATTTTAGACAACAGAATTTAAGCAATACATGAAGTACATTTGAAATGACCTTAGAAAGGAAAAAAATAGAAATTGGATTTAATTTCAAACATTACAGAAAAAGAAGCAAAAGCAGGCCAATCAACCAGGAAGCATTTCCACTTAGAACCAGAAAGAGATTTTAATTAGCGAAAAACGCTTTTTTTAACCAAGAGTAAGGTCTACTTCATGTGGGAGGAGCACTTGGCTGAGATCTTGTTTGTTTGATTTTGGTTTTGCCAGACAGGGTCTCTCTTGTGTAGCCCAGGCTCTCCTGGAACTCTGTAGACCAGGTTAGTCTGGAACTCATAGATCTGCCTGTCTCTGCTGGGACTAAAGATAGGCACCACCATGCCTGGCTTCTGCTTAGAGCTCTTTAAAGCCAATACCAGGGCTGCACATCTGTAAGGGAATATCGCTAAGTCATTTGTCCTCAGGCTTGGGCTCCATTTCCCACTCCTTTCATTCCAACCTGGTAAGCTTGCCTGTCACAGACCACCGAAGTCCACGGGAATTTGATTTTGAAGTCTGGAGACTGTAGCACTTGAATTTGCCTTTCTAATCGGCTCCCCAGAGAGACAGGCTGGTCCCTAAAGCAGGATTTGAGTAGCAGCAGGTGAGATACCTTGTATCTGTATGAGTACTGACAAGTCATGCAGAGCATAAACGTGTGGATTAATCAGTGAGTCCCATGAACGCAATCAGGTTTTCAGGGTGTTTGATTGGTTGCTTGGTTTGGGTTGGTTTGAGACAAAGTCTAGCCTTGTAACCAGGCTGGCTTCAAACCCACAGCCCCTCACCTTCAAAAGACAGCGCTGGAATTACAAACACACACCACCACACCAGCTTCCCTTTGGGTTTTTATATGCAAGCCTTGCACCTCTTTGGTCACTGTCCCTGTGTAGAATGACCAACTGTCCAGTTTTTGCCCAGTGCCTTTTCTAGTCCTAAAATAGCACAGTCCTGCGAAAAGCAGATGGTTGGGTAGCCTGGCCATTGTCACAAGGCCAGTGAGACAGGAAGAATGGAACTCAGATTTGAAAGTGGCAGGAGACTTTGGGGAGGGGCTGCAGAGAGAAAGCTCAGCACTGGAGTCTAGCTCCCTGACCCTTTCCTAGCCTCCTTGGGCAGCTGCATGCTCTGCTCGTGGTACACAAAACCCACACGGGCACATACAGTCAAAAAGGGGGAAAGAAAGAAAGACAGGCAAGCTAGAATTTTGTGTGTGTGTGTGTGTGTGTGTGTGTGTGTGTGGTACACACTTGGTACATGCCTTTAGTCTAGCGCTCCCAAGGCAGAGGTAGGCAGATTGCTGTGAGTTATAGGCCAACTTGGGCTATACAGTAAGACTGACTGATTAAAAAAAAATGCAAACATATAATCTGTAGTTTATTTTTGTTCAGAATTTATTATTTGGTCTGGGAGGATAGCTGAATAATAAACTGCTTGCCTAACATGTGGGATGCTTGGGTTTGACCCCCAGCACCGCAAAACAATCAAAGAGAAGGAGAAAGACATTATTTATTAATAAAGAATTATAATTTAGCCAGGTGGTGGTGGCGCACGCCTTTAATGCCAGCACTTGGGAGACAGAGGCAGGCAGATCTCTTGAGTTTGTGGCCAGTTTGGTCTATAGAGCAGGTTCCAGGACAGCCAGGACTACATAGAGAAACCCTTGTGTCAAGGGGGGAAAAAAGCAATTTAGCCATCTTACTTCTAGGAGAAAACATTTTACAGGTGAGGAGAAATTATACTTTGTTCAAAAGATCTAGCAGTGTCTGCCCTGGAGGCTGCAAGTATCACTCCAGAATAGTGCTTGCCCAGCACACACATCTCTGCATTCAATTCGCAGGACTGCACAGATCAATAATAATGATGATGATAATGTGTATATCAATGGAAGAATGAATACACCTAGGCATATCCATGAGTAGGCTGCTAGGATCAATAAGCTATGGTCTGAACCTGGCACAGGAAGGGGAGATGGGGCGTTGCAATGCTCTAGACTCCATGTCTTAATCTTAGCAGTGGTTATACAGATGAACACTGGAGAAGAGAGAATCCATCTATTCGGCTGTACACTTAGAATGAGTGCATTTTTACCTCCACCATTGCATAGGTAGTTCAGTAATCGCCAGCAAAGCTAACAGCCCCAGGACTATTAAAGACTTCTGGAAGAGAGGGTGGGGGCGGGGAAGGGAATGGGGGTTTGCTGAGGAGATCCGGGAAGGGGGATAACATTTGAAATGTAAATAAAATAACCCAAAAAGAGAGACTTCTGTGACTGGCCTTCTAAGGAGAGGATGTAAATGTCCCTCATTCGGAGGTGATGAGCTATCTCCACCTGTTGAGTAATGGGTCAGCGAGGGGAAGTGGAAACACTTTGTCACAGTTTGAGGAAAAGGGGCCTGGCACTTTGCAACAAAATTGCAACAAGTTTAGCGTGTTGTTATTCTCCTCTCTCAATCTGTCTGTCTTACTGTAAAACTATGGCTGCCCGGCTTGACACTCATGTGCAGAACAGGCTGGCCTTGAACCTACAGCCTTGAACACTCCTGTCTCTGCTTCCCAGGTGTTGACAGGCAACCCTTGACATCTTTGTGTCCTTCTCTTAGATTGTTTTTCCTACACACACACACACACACACACACACACACACACACCAGACACACCACACCAGACACATCCCACTCCCTTTGTGGGAGGACAGATCTACTGGTTCTCAGCTCCCATTTTTCATTAGGCTCAATGGTCCAAGCTGACATTTTCTTTTATGAGTCTATTGCAGGAGTTCACATCCTGTCTATCCTGCCCAAAGGCAGCCTTCTGATCCCTTTTACAACCACACTATCAGACTTGGAGTGCCTGGTTTTTGAAACAGGGCCTTTAATGTTCACCACCTCGTCTCTCCCCCTCCAAGGCCTTCGGAAAATTCTTCAGTCCCACCTGGCTTTCGCCTCAGCTGCAATTGAGTCTTTAAGTGTTTCTTTCCCCAGCAGCTTTCCTCAGGAAGAAAGAAAAAAAAAAGAAAGAAAGAAAAACAAAACAATTATCTCTCAGGAAGGATTAGTCAGTGAACCGAGTTGTCTTGGGGGGGGAAGTGGGGAGTGTAGGGGAGAGGAGCATCCAAATACTGTGCAGAGATGAAAAATAAGTTTAAAATGGTTTGTACTCGTTCCCGGTTTAACCGTGTTCGGGCCATAAGAAATACTTCGTATCTGCTAATATATGAAAAAAGTAACAGAGAAAAGTGTCACAGAAAGACATTTAGATCTTAAACCTGGTTCCCCTTTTCCTTGTTGTTCTAATTTTTCAAGGTAGGATTCCAATATGCGGCTTCGGATGTCCTGTAATTCACCACATAGACCAAGCTGACCTCTGTCTAACTCACAGACCCTCCTTCCGGCCACTGTCTCCAGAGTGGTGGGTTTAAATGCTTGTGCCACTCCCGCCAGCTTCCTGATACATTTTAAAAGATACCAGAAAGCAAAATTTAAGGATAATGGATTTATATATGATTTGTCCAAACCAGAGAACGATGCCTACCTAGTTTTTCTCCGCCACTTCTGTAACAGGTGCAAATTTTACAGAAATGGTGAAACAAAGGCCAGGAAATAAGGGTAAGATAAAGTTGTCAGAGCTCTGTGAAATCTTTCCCGGTAGGTAAAGTGCCTCGTTCCCCTCCCCACCCCACCCCCACCCTCGTCCCTTAACCCTCCTCACCAGGAGATCAGCACCCCACCTCCACCCTCAACCGCTTGGGAATCCTGGGGAAATTTTAATTCTTTGGTCCATTGTTTGAATAGGTTGATAGCTAAGGGGAGGAGCTGCTGTCTCTCCCACTTTATCTCCTCCTGCTGGGGCCTTTACAAAAGCCTAAAGTCGCTCCAATGCCATGGAACAATAAGCGGGTAACCTCTGCGAGCAGCGAGCTGCAGGAGAACGTTCTAAGAGTAAATTTGCACGCTGATGAGTGCAGTGGGGGTGGGACGGAGACCGGAGACTGCAGGCAACAGAAATTAGTCATCTACCCGAACAGCTGGAGTGGGTGAATGCTTTTGCATCCCTACTATATGTAAAGCTGCCTGAAATAAAAAGAAGCAGGCAGCGTGGGAAACGTGAGCGATGTGGTGTGCTCGACGAAGCCGAATGGCCTGCGGCAAAGTAGATGGACAGGTGGGGAGACCGTCCTGCCGGGCGCAGATAATGAGCAGGTGGGGGATTCGCCACCGCCCTCCAGGCAGACTCTGGCGTGACCTGCTGCTCCCTAGAGATGCCTCGGATTCCTGACAACTGCACTTTCTCAGCCCATCCGGTGGGCGCTGGCCGACCCCGCCCGGAGGAGGGGACGTGCATTTTGGCACGGCGCCCGGCAGCCCCCGCGGTCCCTGAGTGGCCTGGATCTGCCTCCCCAACTCGCTGACTCATTCGCGCGTCGCGCAGTGTTCTGCTTCTCCCTGACGTTCAGGCATTTTTTTTTTTTTGGGGGGGGGGGGGGGGCTAAAAGAAAGATACCGACCGGGAAAGGCGGAGGGTGAATTTAGAAGTAAAGGGCAGGATGGGCTGCAGACCACCAGGAAGAACGGGAAAGGGTGGGCCTGGGAAGGAGCAGATGTGTGCGAGCATGCGCAGAGCGTCGGATCATCCTGCACCAGCCGCAGCGAACTGCGCCACTGAAAGGACAACAGTCCCCCTGTAAATCAGGGCTACACGTTTAGTGCTGCTTACTATTTAGACGTGCGTCGGCGTCGAAATAATCAGAAGAAAGCAGAAACAAGGGCTTCCCGGTACCTGCCTCGCCGTCCTAACCCCCGCTCGTAAATGCATTCATTACTCTACCTTTCTCTGCGCCCCAAACCAAGGAAGCACATGAACGCTGCTCGCATGCATTTAGCCCTTAATGCCATTTTAGGACTTTGGATAGACATGTTCCTCATAACACCAGTCACGGGACATAATCTGATTTGTTATAAGTTGGCATTAGAGAATCTAAGCATGTTATCCTTTAAACACATCTTGAGCTGGGATGTTTAATCCCCAGCCCTACACAAAACCCGGGAGTGGTGGCACACAGCCTTAATCCAAGCCCTTGGGAAGTGAAACAGCAGGTAGTTTCCCTAGGCCTTTAGATTTGCTAACAGCCCACATCCCGTTTGCATCGATAAACTTCATGAAGGATGATGATGATGATGATGATGATGATGATGATGATGATGATGATGATGATGGTGATGATGGTGATGATGGTGATGATGGTGATGATGTCTCTGCCCCTAACTTCTCCAGCCTGAAAAGGGACTTATTACCTATTAGGAAATGAGGAACTTTCTGCAGAGTCTGTGCTATCTGGCCTTGGCCTGTGCTCAACTGTCATCTGCCTACATTGGTCTTTAGTGGGTCTGGGCAGACTGCTTGCCACTTTTTAAGGGGGTCACAAAAAATGACTAAGGTAGGTGGAGAAGAAACCTAAGGACAACCCGTCAACCAGTCTTCAGCCACTCTCTCCAGTCCCTAATAACATGGATGACAGCAGTATGCTCCAAGTGACTCCCTCTCTGTGCTTACTCCCAAGTAAAAACCATGGCAGCCTGCGGCCCCCGGGTAGGGGGTGGGGGACCTGGAAAACCAGCTTATAGGCCCAGTGCCCTTAAGTAGGGCATTCTCATGGTGGTAGTACTCCTCTCATTTCCTGTTACATGAAAAGAAAGATATTTAGAGAGAGAGAGAGAGAGAGAGAGAGAGAGAGAGAAAGGCTTTCCTGATCAGTATTTTCGGTTGTCAGTCTTGGACCATTTTTTCATTTCTTCACAGGAAATTCTCAGAGTTTCCCACTCAGAGGCATGTTCTTTGTCCCCAGCCTCTGCCACCACAGATGGTGCCTCCTTCCTTCCTCTGACCCCAGCCCATGGCCCTGTGATCTCACAGCTTTAAGATCCCATTTCATTGGACTTTCTACGGTAAAACTTGGAAGTTGGCAACTTTTACTGCAAAGGGTCAGATTATGTAAGTGTTTAGGGTTTATAGACCGCAGTGTCCTACAAGCCTTGTTGCCTCACCGGCCTCACTTTGTGGCCTCTCTGTCTTCTCTGTCCTAAGAGGCCGTCCAAGCAGTCTGAGAATAGAACCCTCACTGAGTACCAGGAGGATGGCTCCTTTCCTAGAACTATTTATCTGCAGCCTCCAGATCTTTACACTGGGCTGTGCTTCCTGTGGGCTCGGGAGGGGTCGAGAGAGGGTAGTGGAGAGTGAGCATGATCAAACTACTTATATACATAGATAAATGTTCTGGTGAAACCTAGATAGCTGATAACTACTACTAATAACTGGATTTAGCCTGGCAGTAGTGGCACAGGCCTTTAATCCCAGTATTGGGGAGGCAGAGGCAGGTGGATCTCCAGGAGTCTGGTCTACAGAGTGAGTTCTAGGACAGCCAGGGCTACACAGAGAAACCTTGTCTCATAAACAAAAACAATAATAATAATAACAACAATCCAGAGTTAAAACAATTATGTTTGTTTGTTTGTTTGAGGGTGTGCATGCCACATCATTGAAAGCACTTTTACCCACTGAGCCATTTCACCAACCCAACATCATGGTTATGTTGCTATTTATTTATTTAGTAGCACGCATACATGTACACACACCACAATGCCGTGCTAAAGGTGTTTTGTACCAGGTGGGATAACCTGAGTTAGATTCCCAGGATTCACATGGTAGAGGGGAAGAAGAACTCACTCCTGAAAGCTGCACGTTGTCCTCTGACCTCCACATGCAGACTGTGACACACGTGACCATGCACACGCACGCACATACAGAGAGAGAGAGAGACAGAGAGAAGGCTCTATGAATCTTAAAAAAAGCAAAACAAAATTTTTAAAAAGGCATAGTAGTTTTTAATTCCAGCACTCAAGAAACAGCGGCAGGCAGATGTCTGAGTTCCAGGACAGCCAAGGCTGTTACACAGAGAAACCCTGTCTCAAAAAAACAAACAAAAAAAGTGTAGTCAGCAATGGGAGGCAGGTGCAGACAGATTTCTGTGAATTCAGTGTTAACCTGGACTAGATTATATCAAGCTCGTGTATTGGGGTAGGGGGAGGTGCAGACAGATTTCTGTGAATTAAGTGTTAACCTGGACTAGATTATATCAAGCTCGTGTATTGGGGTAGGGGGAAGACAGACTAATAATGATATAAACCAAGAAAAAGTGTTCATATGAGATTGCAGCACCACAGGAACCTTTTTTCTCCATTTGCTTTGGTCCTGGTGTTTATTACAGCAAGCGTAACCTAGCTAAGACCCTTCTCTCTTGCTGTGATCTGTTGGTGTCTATTAGTAAACAGTACTGAGTTAAACTGGTGTGATGCTCATGCCTGTGATCCCATTGTTCCAGAGGTAGAACTGGGAGAATCAGAAGGGAGTCCAAGGCCATCCTTAGCTACTTATCTAGTTCTAGGCCAGTCTGGGTAATATGAGAACTTTCTTAAAAACAAACACAAAAAGCCTTCATATGAAAGGGTGTTGACCAGAGAGTATCAAGGTAAGGTCTAAAAGGCCTTAGAGAGCCACTGGTCAGGGTACGGGATTGAATAGATCATTTCTTTCTTATGAACTTTGGTTTTTTGTTTTGTTTTGTTGCTTTTTTTTTCCTTTTGGTTTTTGGTTTTTTGAGATAGGGTTTCTCTGTGTAGCCCTGGCTGTCCTGGAACTCACTCTGTAGACCAGGCTGGCCTTGAACTCAGAAATCCATCTGCCTCTGCCTCCGAAGGAGTGAGATTAAAGGCGTGCGCCACCACTGCTGGGCTTCCTATGAACTTTGTAAAGAAAACACTGTGCCCAAATCTTTAATCTCAGCCTTTGGGAGGCAGAGACAGGCAGATCTCTGCAAGTTCAAGGCCAGCCTAGTCTACATGGTTCCAGACCTGTCTCAATAAAACAGAAACAAAAAAACTAGGAAAACCTAGATTGAAGCAGCCACTTAGGTATAGGTGGAATAGCACTGGATTTAAAAGTTACCCTCCAGGTGGCCTGTAATCCCAGCTATAAGAATACTGAGGCAGAACAGCAGCAGTTCAAAGCCTGCCTAGGCAACATAGTGGGACCCCATTTCAAAAATAAAAGACAATAAGAAGTCTGGGAGTCTGGTATGGTGATGCACTTCTGTGATTCCAGCTTTCAGGTGGCTGAGCTGGGAGGATTACAATGTTGTCATGAGCTTGGGGCTAGCTTTGGCTACATAGTTCAAGGTCACCCTGAACTACAGGGGACCTTGTCTAAAAAAACAAATTTAAAAAAGGTTGGTCAGGGTGGGGCTGGTCCTTTATCCATGTGCCTTCAACCTTAGGACTTGCTAGCAGAAGCAGGTGGAACACTGGGGGTTCCAGGCTAGCCAAGGTTACATAGTGAGACCCTGTCTCAAACTCATACAAAAACATCAAAGAAAAAAGATCTTAGGAGATATATTGCTGTGGGAGGTTTCCAGTTACGTTCAAGATTCTGCTTTCAAGCCCATAACTAGGGAGAAGAAGAAGAAGAAAAAAAAAAAAAAAACCCTATCATAAAGCTAATTTAAAATGTAGTTGTAGGCAAAGGAATTTATATGCATTTGAACATTTAAAGAATAATTGTAGGACCCACCAAAGGCAGGGACTTTTCCACACATTTCCAAAATCATTCCAAAGTCATTCAATAAGTCTGTATGTAAACCATTCCATTAAATGTTCAGGATCTTTTTACACACCCATGAAATTTTGCAGATTTGTGTCAAAAAAAAAAAAAAAAAAAAGTCAGAGAAACAGGATGAAGAAAACCAGGACAACGGGGAGATGATGGTTGCATCTCTCGGCAACATAACAAGAAAACAAATTCCTTAGGAGGGGAGAAGTAGAATAAGGGATAGACAGATTGAGTGATGGAGCCGGTCGCTGAACTGTTCTCTTGCACGTCTGCATTACTGCAGCCCACCCCCCAAAAAGAGAGTGAGACGTCAGCAGGCGGGGCTTAACCTGCTGGGAAGAGAGAAGACATACTTTGGTTTCTGAGCCCGCCTCATCCAAATCTTCTGTAACTGGCTTGTTCCATTTGAGGCAACAGCTTGGGTGAGAAAGATGTATCCATTGAATGTATGTATCCATTAAACAGGCTGCTCTGCAACACAAAATTCATGGCACTCATGATTGGAGTATATCAGTAGGAATGCATCAAATCCTAGCACAGTGACTCCTAGCACAGTGACTGCCGTTTTATACGGCACACAATCTACAAAAAAAAAAAAAAAAAAATTGTGGAGGGCTTTGTGTTTGTTTGTTTGTTTGTTGAAGCAAACACTCACTTTGGAGTCTTGGCTGGCCTGGAGCTTACTAGGCAGATCAAGCTGTCTCTGAATTTATAAAGAAATAAGACTTCCTCTGCTAGATTAAAGGCATGTGCCACCATACCCAAGCCAAACTTGTTCAATGCACAATGCACACATCGTGGAAGGTTTTGATGAGAAAAACACAGTGGTTTAGCTTAAGAGAAGCTTGCCTCTGCTGCTTCACAGCTCACCCTGTTGAGTAGCCAAAGGAAGACACTAAAATAGAACTCACTTGAACGACTGAGGTAAAATTCTAAGCCCTTTCAAACTGGCCTGTCCCTATGTGTGTACTGCTGCTGCTGCTACTACTTATTATTAATTGTTATTATTATTTATTTTAAGAAATTTGCTTGGTTTTTTTTTTTTTTTTTTTTTTTTATTTGAGACAAGGTCTCATATGTAACTCTGATTATCCCAGAATTTACTATGCAGACCAAACTGGCCTTGAACTCAGAGACCCACCTGCCTTTTGCCTCCAAGAGAGACCCTGTCTTGATTTTTTTTTTTTTCCTTTCTTTTTTTGATACAAGGTTTCTTTGTGTAGACCTAGCTGCCTGGAGACCCGGCTGACCTCACTGACAGAGATCCACCTGCCTCTGTTTCCCACGTGCTGGGATCAAAGGCCTGCACCATCACCACCCACATACATATACATATATAAATATATCACTAGGTAGCTTAGTCTGGCCACAAATTCAAAGGAGTCATCATGTCCAGAGTGCTGGGAATAGATGTGCACTTCCAACCTACGAGGACAGGATGATTTCTCTGAGTGTGCCATAGGAGGAGGGAATAACTGGAGCATCTAGTTTGCTCAGGGCTTGTTCTTGAGATTCCAGCAGTCAGACAATGACTTCAACTCTACTGTGGTCCCTGTGGACTCAGGGAAAGGCTCCTTCCCTGGAGTCCTGCAGTTCTCAGCAGCCCCTCTAGCTTCATTTGAAACTATGACCCTCTCCCCTCTGAGACTATTCCCAATACAGCATTTCAGTTACTTTCAGGCAGTTTGTGTAGTAACCTAGCCCATCCTAGAATTACTAACGTTAATAACAGTAGTGCTGCTGGGCAGTGGTGGCATACGCCTTTAATCCCAGCATTTGAGAGGCAGAGGCAGGCGGATTTCTGAGTTCGAGGCCAGCCTGGTCTACAGAGTGAGCTCCAGGACAGCCAGGGCTATACAAAGAAACCCTGTCTCGGAAACAAAAACAAAAACAAACAAAACAAACAAACAAACAAACAAACATAAATAGTGCCTCAGAGCATTGAGGGGTTTTTTGTTGTTGTTGTTTTGGGTTTTTGTTTTGTTTTGTTTTTTGCCTTCTTTCTGAGAAGTTAGGCTCTGCCACCAAAATTAGGGAGCAAACTTGCTCAAAGGACACAGCCCTTCAATTACGACACATCTCATTGAAAAGTGGCCGCAGACTGGCGTGTGGTTATGTTATTTGAAAGGGGGTATGAGTCAGCGTAAGCTGTTGCTGTCATCTTACTGTTTTCCCGTAGCCAAAGCAGGCAGGGATGCCCTAGTGATAATGCCACCGGACAGCTAGATAGAGAAGCAAGGACATTCATACTGGGGACACCCACAGAATTCACACACCCATCTTTACATCCCACAAATAATAGTGTGTGGGCTTTATTGGTCTAACTATGTCAATTTGCATACAAAACACAGCTGAGGGGCTAGGCCTGGTGGTGACCATCTTTAATCCAAACAGAACTATCTGAGTTCTAGACCACCTTCTTCTTCACAGAGTTCCAAACCAGCCAGAGCTGCATAGTGAGACCTCATTTCCAAAACGTAAAAAAAAGGGGGTTGGGGGGCCTGATGAAGAAAGAGATGGCTCAGCACGTAAGAGCACTGGTTGCTCTTCCAGAAGACTCCTTCTGATTCCCAGCACCCAGGTCGCAACACAAAACCAACTGTAACACCAAGGGGCTGGACACCCTCTTCTGGCCTCCTGAGAACCAGGCATCCACACAGAGCAGGCAAACGCTAATGCTTACAAAAAGAAAAAAGAAAAAAAAGAAAAAAGAAAAAAAGGAAAAGAAAAGAAGGCTGGTGGTATTGTACATAAGGGAGTCCCAAGTCTGACTCCTAGTACAAACCCAACATGCTCTTGGTTGTTGAAGATGGAGGATCAGAACAAAGTTGACCTTGAACTACCCTACGAGCTGGAGCCCAGCCTTGCCAGAGAGCCTGTCTCAAATATTAATTAATCAATTACACAGAAAAACATGTTCATAGATGCTCATAGCAATTCATTCATAATTTCTGAGATTGGAGGCAATCAAGGTGTCCTTATGTACGCAAATGGGTAAACTGAGGTACACAGATGTACTGTGGTGCACTTTGGCCATAAAGAGAATTGAGCACTTGATTCAGCAGCAAGTGGTATAGGCCCTGCTCTGCAACAAGGCAGAGATTCACAATGTTCCCTCTGACCTTTAAAGATGGAAGCAGAGGGACAGGGACTGGAGGGAGGGAGGATGAGGACTCTGACTAAGAGCACTTGCTGTCCCAAGTGTGAAGACCTGAGTTCAAATCCTGGTACATTTTGAATGAGTGTGAGGCAAGGTCCCGATTGTTCTGGAACTACTCTAGAGACCAGGCTGGCCTTGAACTCAGTAATCTGCCTGTCTTTGCCTCCCAAGTGCTGGGAGCTTATTTGTACTTATTTTTGAAACAGAGAGGCTTATAGCCCAGGCTGGCCTCTGACTGATCTCACCCACACACACTCACCTCCCTTATACCTTTATGCTGAGTTGTGAATAGGACTGGCTGAGCTATAATCCTGGCCCCTTAAATGTCAGGTTTAAAATCAAATATTCTACCTTAGTCCATCCAACCTAAAGATTTGAGTTGGTATGTGCTAAGTAATGAAGGCAGAAAAAGCATTAAAAGTTTCTGTAATTAAGCCATTTATAAGACCAGACAACTTTGTGTGTAAAAAACTCCGACTTGGTGTAACATAGTAGTTTCTTCAGGTTGAGTTTGTTGACATTAAATGCTGTAGTGGTGGGCATGGGGCAATGTGCTCACATTGGGAAAACCCTGGGCTACACAATACATAAGACCCTGTCTGGAAAAATCAAAAGACCACAAAGGGAACCTCGACACAGTGGTGAAGTGTGCTGAGGAGCACCTCAGAGTCGGTACACCATGCATGGGTTTGATTTTGATTTCGTTGGATATCAGAAACTTTTTATCATTGCCAAAATCTTCACAAAACCCACACTGACTTATGCAACACCATGTTGGATTGTGACCCACAGTTTAGGGAGCTGGGCCCAAGCTGAGCATAGTGGTCTACACCTATAACCCAGCATTGAGAGGCCTAAAAGGAACATCTCTGAGTTTGGAGGTCAGTGTAGGTACAGAATAAGGCCCTCCGTCAATATACATACATGGTGACTACCATACGTTGCTGCCCACAGTGCGCCTCTGTGCCTTGGGTCCAAAGACATCAGGGCCAACCTCCTGTCTATGGCCAAACTCGTGAAAATTCACTTAATTTTTTTTTTCTTTTTGAGGAAAAGTAGGAGTGAGGCAGGGTCTCAGGTAGCCCAGGGTGGCCTTGAACCTTGAACTCCTGGTCTTCTCACGTGTGTTAAAATGAAATTTTCTCCCTCACAGCTTAATTATTTTAGACTATTAGTCAGTGGGGGTGGGTTTTGAGACAGGGTTTCTCTGTAGTCCTGGCTGTCTTGAGAACTCCATCTGGAGACCAGGCTGGTCTTAATTTAAACTTAGAGATTCATCTGCCTCTGCCTCTCCAGTGCTGGGATTAAAGGCATGGGCCACCATCACCTGCCCTGCAAGGACTTTTGATCTTATACATCTAAAAGCTCTGTACCCAACAAACCACTCCCCCGCTAGGCTCTAATGCAGAGTCTGTCTTCAGTTCCTGTGGATTTGACCTCCTTACAGAGCTTACCTGAGTGGAAACGGAGGATCTGGGTGTCCATCAAGGTCTTAGTTCACTTAGCAAAAGGTCTTCACCTTTCAGCCATGCTATACAGATTTCCTCCTCCTCAAAATCACTATCTACATGTATGTGTGTGTGCCAGTGTGTATGGAACTCACCATGTAAACCAGGCTAGCCTCAAACTCAGAGATCTGCCTGCCTCTGACTCCAGAGTGCTAAGATCAAAGATGTGCTCCACCATGCCCAGGAGTTCATGAGTCATGCAGTTTGGTCTGCATGTATGTATGTATGTATGTATGTATGTATGTATGTATGTATGAATGTATGTCTGTATATATGTGCTCGGTGTATAGGCCTCGGTGTGGAAGCCAGAAGAGAGTGTCACATCCTCCGGAACAGAACTGCGGTTACAGATTGTTGTGAGCTGTCATGGTTCTGTAAAAGCTTAAGTGCTGAGCCACGCTCCAGCACTATCCCCCAACTTCCTTTTTTTTTTCTTAAGACAGTTTTTTGTACCTCAAACTGACCTTGAACTTGGAATGTATCTCAGGCTGTCTTTGAACTCCCACTTCCACCTCCCAAGGGATTCTAGTTTTTGGCTAGCCTATCTAACTTGAGCTCACTTTTATTATTTGTGTGTGTGAACAGAAAACATTTAAAGTTACTGGGGTCTTTTTCCTTTTCTTTCTTTTTTTTTTTGGGGGGGGGTGAAGGTAGGATGAGCCTCACTTTGAAATCAGGCTATTGGATTTTTAGTTTTTTGGCTTTTGAGAGAAGGCTTCCCTGGGTAGCCCTGGCTGTCCTGGAACTTGTTCTGTAGACCAGGCTGGCCTTGAACTCACAGAGAGCATTCACCACATCTTTCCAGCTTCTATTCTGGATTTTTAACCATTTATTAGATCTATGACTTACAAATATTTCCTTCCATCTTCTAAACTCTAATTTATGCCACTGACTTTCTCTGTTGATATAGAAGTGCCATTGAGTTTGATAGAGGCCCTTTATTTATTTCTTTATTTAGTTGCCTGTGCTTTTGATGATAGAGGCAAGAAATTAATGTACTGTTAGAGTTAAGGGTCAAGATGAGCTTCTGAGGCTAAGATGTAGCTCAGGGGCAGATGATCTGACCTATGTATGAGGCCCTGGGTTCAATCTCAGGCACTTTTAAAGAGAAAAGCAAGATAAGTGCTGTCCTCTTGGCCCTCTGTAGCGGCTGCATCCCTGCTTCCTGGACAGCAGCTGCCCACTGCACCTGACGGGACAGCGCTGCCCCATGGACCTGCATGCCCAGCTGGGCCTGTGGTGGCCATGGTAAGAGTGGTCATGCATCACTTTAGGGGTCATCTTTGTCCGGCCCTGAAGGACACTGTCTGTCCTTGGATATTATTGTTCCATTCTGTAGAATTCCAGGCATTTGATGTTAATCCTGACATAGTCCAGAGAAAGACCAATTCCACCATTTTGAGCCAAATTTGAAGCAAGCTTTTAATTAAATACTGGCCAGGATGATGGACTCTGGCCAGCTCCATTCTCAGGTTTCCAGGAAATGGCCAGGAATCATGTTTTGTAGAGGCATAAAACACAAAACCACAGGGCCACCATATTTTTCATCAGGTCCAATGAGGGGCAAGCGTACCCTGACATATTTCCTGCCTACACCCAATCAAGCACTTACGTCAAACGAATTTGTTTAGAAGAATGAAGACATAATCAACAGACTAACGTTGGTTCTCACGTTATCGACGCTCACCATCTTGTCCCATCTCTATTCCTTCTGGCCCGAGGTGGCCCACTTTACTTGTGGATTCTGCTAAATTAATGGCTTGTCAGATCTATGAATGTACCTGTAAACTTTTTAAAGAAAAAAAAAACTTATCAAAAATTTGTTGGGGCCGGCGGTGGTGGCGCACACCTTTAATCCCAGCGCTTGGGAGGCAGAGACAGGCAGATTTCTGAGTTCGAGGCCAGCCTGGTCTACAGAGTGAGTTCCAGGACAGCCAGGGCTATACAGAGAAACCCTATCTCGAAAAACAAAGACAAAAAACAATAACAACAACAACAAAAATTGTTGGGATAGGTCTTACTATGTGTGGTCCAACTGGCCTTAAACTAAAATTCCTCCTGCCCACCTCCCAAGTACTGAGATTACAGTGTCTGCCAGTACACCAGGGATTGTTTCAAGAGAGTGACAAGGGAAAAAGTCACAAGAGAACCCAATGAGGAAAGAAGACTGAAATCCCCCAAGATCCAGCATGATGTAGAAGGTGAGCCGCCTGCAAGACGGGTACAGCCACAATCTACTGCACCCTGTTGCTCTATCTGCCTGTGGGTCTCTGAGGGACCAGTTGCACTGCCAGATTCTATAGTTTGCTCTGGAATATTATGATTAATTTGATTAATGAAAATAAAACATAGCCAAAAAAAGAAGAAAAGACAAGAAAACAAAGAAAAATTAAAAAAAGAAATCTCTTCAGCCATATTTAAACAGATTTTTTGTTTGTTTTTCCTTTTTAAAACAAAGATCAATTTTCTGTCCATTTCTAGTAAAGTGTTTCTACCTAAGAATTTGGCGAACCATCTTTTTAAAAATAGACAAAAATATTAAATATGTGTATACACTTTATTGTTATTAATAATAATATTAATTATTATTATTATTATTAATTTTTTCTTTAAGGGGAGAGCGTGAACGCAGTCCCCCACTACCACAAATTATGCAGTCGAGTATCCCGCATTGGGGAAATCGCAGGGATCAGCACATCCGGAGTGCAATTATTATTATTATTATTACATTTATGTGTGTTTGTATGTGGTGGGTTTGAACGAAGTTATGGGGGTCCCTTGTCTCCCACCATCTATGTCCCAGGAGTCTGACTCAGGCCATCAGAATCAGCCACAAGAGCCCTTACCCACTGAGTCATCTCTCCCATCCCAGACTCACCTTAAACATCCATATTCCTACCCACAGTTTCTTCAAAGCAATCTTGGCTTTTCCAGTATTACCACAGGTTTTTTGTTTTTGTTTTGTTTTTTTCTTTTCAAGACAGGGTTTCTCTGTGTAGCCCTGGCTGTCCTGGAACTCACTCTGTAGACCAGGCCTCAAACTCAGAAATAGGCTACCACAGTTTTTTCTTAATCTCTCCCATTGCCCATGTGCAGGATTTTTTGTTGTTTTTGAGATTGGGTTGCCCTGTGTTGGCCTGGCTGTCCTTGAACTCACAGATTCGTGTAGGCCTTTACTATATCCTCACCCTACTTATTGGAACTAGCTTGTCATTCTCCAGACAGACCAACAGATTCTGAGAATTGATCACTCTGTCCTAGGGGCTGGCACATCCGCTGTGTAGACAGTGCGTGGGCAGGCGGGAAACCCAGCAGAAGACCCACAAAGACCAGGCTCTGGTTCTCTTCAAGCCTGGTTGAGTTTTCCATTGTGGAGAACAATCTGTTCTGTTCAAAGCCACTGATTTAAATCAAATTTCATTCCAAATACTCTCACAGAAACAGCCAGAGTGATGTTTGACCAAACACCTGTTCATTTGTTTTGATTTATTTTTTTTTTAATTTGCATTGTCTATGGAGATGGGCATTATAACCTTTAATATAAATATTGACTGCAGAGTCTGTGGGATGCTCAGCAGGTAAAAGGCTTCCGCTACCACGCCTAAGGCCTACAGGTACATGCGTGCAAAGTCATTAAATAAATAAAATTGAATAAAGATTAAAAAAAGATAGTAAGTCGAGGAGAAGCCATATTTGGCCTCGAACACTTGTAATCTCAGCAGTACCAAGGCAGAGGCAGGAGGATGGCTTCAAGGCCAAACCCTATCTGATATACATAGTAAATTCCAAGCTATCCAGGACTAGAGAGCAAGACCCCCTGCCTTAAAAAAAAAAAAAAAAAAAAAAAAAGATGCACTTGGATTCCACACTTAAGTTAATGTACTGTCTTGCAGAGGACCTGTTCAGTTCCCAGGATGTTAGGTGGCTCTCCACCACATGTAACTCAAGTTCCGGGAGATTCGATGAACATCTGCACTCACATCCATAGATACAACTGTGAGATTCCCGGAGGGACACCCACACTCAAATCCCGGGAGCGACAACCCCACACACCACCAAGACACGGACTTGATGCAATCTGCAAGAGGCTTTTTATTCCAGCTAGCTGGGGCGAGACTCATATCCCTCGCAGGGGTAGAGGAGTCTGGCCCCAAGCAAAAATTTAAACAGGTTTTTATACCTACACAGTTGCTGGGGAAGAGGGGAGACTGAGGCAAAGGAAAGTACAGGGTGGTTTCTGATTGGTGTTGGCTCGTGCTAGGGTCCAGGGGCGGGCTAGCCACCTGACAATTGTTTTGGCCCAGGGTGTTTCTAGGTTCTCGGGCCAAGTTGTCTTGGTTCCCTTGTTTTTGGGTCCTGGGAACTGCTGGTCTCCCATTGTTTCTAGGTTCTGAGTTTAACTAATGGCTAAATTCCCACAGTACAGTTTGAAAACTTAATCTTACACAACCACACACATTCACATAGTTTAAAACCTTAAAAACAAAAAAATTGAGTGAGTCTTTAGATAGCCAACCCCTAGGTTTCTCAAGTTGCTAACTTGCTGGAGCTTGGGGCACAGTGGGAAGGGATCAGTAGGGAAAGGGATTAAACCACCAATGAGCTGCTCTTTAAAGGGAGGATTTTGCCTTTCCATTATGATATACATGCCCACTTCCCCCTTAGTGACCCATCTTTTGTTTTCTCCCAGATTTTTTTTTTTCTTTTTTTTGAGATAGGGTTTCTCCATGTAGTCCTGGATGTCCTGGCATTCACTCTGTAGACCAGGCTGGTCTCGAACTCATAGAGATCCACTTGCCTCTGCATTCCAACTGCTGGGATTGAAGGCACATGCAATCTTATCTTTCTTTCTGGAGATGTTTAGGCTAGAGCTTACTTTGGCATGTTATAGTGATGCAATGGTGTGATAGAATCAGTTTGATTCTGCCAGCTATTAACATGCAGCCATAGTCCAGGAACAGTGGGCGGGGGCATTTGCTACTGAGACTGAAGACCTGATCTTGCATGGTAAAGGGAGAGAACAGACTCCCATAGTGTCCTCTAACCTCTACACACATCCCATAGCATGCGCGCTCCAACCCCTATTAATTCTTATGGTAAAAAAATTTAGTCGGTGAAGACTAAGGACAGACCTCAGCTGTAAGCATGACTGCCTGGCATCACGAAGTCCTGAGTTTGCTCTCCAACATCACATAAACTGAGAGCATGGTAGTGTGCACCTATAATCCCAGTACATAGGACACAAGGACAGGAGGATCAGTTCAAGGTCCCTTGGCTACATAGCAAGTTCAAAAAAATAAAAAATAAAAAATTAGGCACCAAGCCGGGCAATGGTGGCTCACGCCTTTAATCCCAGCACTTGGGAGGCAGAGGCAGGCAGATTTCTGAGTTCGAGGCCAGCCTGGTCTACTATAGAGTGAGTTCCAGGATAGCCAGGGCTACACAGAGAAACCCTGTCTCGAAAATACAAAAAAACAAAACAAAACAAAAACAAAAACCTTCCCCCCCCAAAAAAATAGGCATCAGCCTAGTAATTCCAGAAGTTGGGAGGTGGCAGCAGGAGGATCAAGGAAGCCAGTTACATACATATACATATATACATAGTACATATGTAGATATAGTGCATACTCTCCTGCAAATGAGTGCATTTGTATGTATGTGTAAAATGTGGGAGAGGGGCTAGAGGTGTAGTTGAGTCCATAGAATGCTTGCCTAGTGTTCATGGGTTTAATCCAGGGCACCACATAAAAGTATCCAAGCATGATAACTTACAGTTGTAATTCCAACATGCTGCAGGCTAGGCACAATCATTGTTACCAGTTCAAGGCCACCCTGTGTTACGTCATGAGTTCCAGGCTAGCCTGGACATTCAGGGGTGGAGGGCATGGGAGGGGCGGGGAGACTTGCCTAAAAATAAAGAAATGACAATAAGTAGGTTTATTGTCTGCTTAGGTAATGCTTAAAAGATCAGTTTTGGGTGGCAAGAAGGTTCAACAATGAAAGCCCCTTCCTTGCAAACCTGAGGACTGCCTTCATTCACTTAAAAAGCAGAGTGTGGTGGCTGTAATGCCAGCACTCCTCCAGCCAGATGGGAGGCAGAGAAAGGAAATCACCCAGGAGTTCAAGTATACTATGCCGCAGATAAAAATCAGGACAGACCCTGCCTCGAAAGCGAGGTAGAAGGAGAAGAGATTCTAAAAAATTGTACATGCTCAGTGTGAAACATGCCAGTGCCAAACCTGCACACACACACACACACACACACACACACACACACACACAATCTCTTGTTGTTTTTCTGAGACAGGATCTCTCTATATGCTCTGGCCTTGTAAATTGTTTTATTGAAAGAACAGACTAGGACTGGAGAGATGGCTCAGCAGGTAAGAACACTGACTGCTCTTCCAGAGGTCCTGTGTTTAATTCCCAGCAACCACATGGTGGCTCGCAACCACATGGTGGCTCACAACCATCTGTAATGGGATCCGATGCCCTCTTCTGGTGTGTCTGAGGACAGCAACAGTGTCCTCAAATGCATTAAATGAATAAATCTGTCTAGTTTAATCTTGCCTACAGAGTGAGTTCCAGGACAGCCAGAGCTACATAGTGAGATGCTGATTTGAAAAAACAAAATAATAACAACAAAAAGACCTCTAGCTGGCAGATTTAAAGTCCTACAACCTACTACAAGGAGAAACAAGAATGGATGTAGTGGTGTACACCTGTAATTCCTGAACTGGGAGGTAGAGGCAAGAGGTTCAAGATTTCAAAATGAGCCCAGTTACATAGTGAATTTGAGGCCAGCTTGCATTACGTGTGTGTGTGTGTGTGTGTGTGTGTGTGTGTGTGTGTGTAAGAGGGGGGCAGAGAGGGAGAGGTTGTTGCTCTCTGTAGAACCAATCTGCAACGAATTCAACAACAAAGCTTTTCATGTGCCAGATTCTTACAAACTTTAAAACTGTTTTCAAATCACAACCATTTTTATTGCAAAAGTCCTATCCATATATCCATGTGTTATGGCTACAGCTTTAATAACTGCCCAGCCAGTCAACCAGTCATTGATACGCAGGAACATGCATCATAAAAACTGGAAACATATTAGAACTTCTCAGTCCTGAATTAAACACTCCCGCCGATGTGGCCTGAGCGATCCTTTCCAGAACCAGCCCTGTGGACGGCTTAAGTACAGGGAAAGATGGAATGGCAAGTACAGATGCAACAAGCAATTTCTGCAGGGCACAGTGGCAGAGGCAGAGGCAGGCAGATCAGGGTCAGGGTCAACCTGGTCTACATTGAGAATTCCAGGCCAACCTGAGCTACACAGTGAAACTCTATCTCAAAAACAACAAAATCATTATAAAGAAATTAAACCAAAGTGTTTTACCGAATCTACTACAAAATGCCATAAAACTGCCTTCACTTCCATTCTCAAACCCTGTATTCAGTGAGTCAGCTGGGCATCGTGATGGGGACCCCACGATGATGGCACAGGTAGGCGACTTCCCTCCTTACTTTACCCTACTCTTCATCTCTTTGGGTTTTTGTCCTCTGTACCCAAGCTCTTGGGGATCCAGTGAGCCACCGCACTTCACTGGAGCTTGGTTTTGTTCTGTTTTAATTTTTTATTATTGTTATTGTATGTGTGAGCATGGGTATGCATATGGCGAGCATATGGAGAGCAGAAGACTTTCAGGAGAGATTTCTCTACCATGTAGAGGCAGGGTCTCCTTTGCTTTTTGCTGCTCTACACACTTGACCACCTTGGCCACCTTGACTCTTGAGCTTCCAGGCAATTCTCCCCTTCTCCACTTCCCAACTCACGTTAGGAGTACTAGGATTGCAGACGAGAATGATTGCATTTAGCTTCTCATTTTTAGATTTGTTTGTTTATTTATTTATTTATTTTTATTTTGTTATTTTATTTATTTATTTATTTTCAAGACAGGGCTTCTCTGTATAGCCTAGCTGTCCTGGAACTCACTCTGTAGACCAGGCTGGCCTCGAACTCAGAAATCCACCTGGAGTCTCTGCCTCCCAAGTGCTGGGATCAAAGGCGTGCGCCACCACCACCCAGCCTTATATTTATTTTTATTTTTTATGAGTTTATCTGTGTCTGCATGTCTGTGCATACATGTGTGCCTGCAGAAACCAGAAAATATTGGTCGCTTTGGAGCTGTAGTTACAGGCAGCTGTGAGCTACCTCATATGTGTCCTGGACTAGAAGCCTTCTGCAAGAGCAGCAAGCACTCTCATTGCAGAGCCATCTCCAGCATTTGGCGTTGTGGGGTTCTAGGACTGGGAGTTGTGTCACCAAGCTCACACATTAAGGACTGTTGTCCATGGAGTTCTACAGGCCTGGAATTGGATTTAATGTTGAAAAAGTGACACAGAGATGATGAGAACACTATTTAACAGGATTCATCCATTTTCTGTTGCTATAATAAAATACTTGAGTAGCCTGGAATTCTTGATCCTTGATTCCCCTGGAGCCAGGACTGAAAGCATATGCCTGCCTGTCTGCAAAGAGCCTGAAAAGAGGTGGAGGGACTTGTGAAATGGCTCAGAGAATAAGGTACTTGTTCCAAGCCTGACAATGGAGTTCAATTCCCAAGATCTTTAGTAGAAAGGGAAGAGAACAGGCTCCCATAAGTTGTCCTCTGACCCATGAATGATGTGTGTGCAGAGGCACACACACGCGTGTGCACACACACACACACACACACACACACACACAGTGTGCTGGCCCAGGTCTTACTATTTAAAGGTTTGACTTCCCTTTAGCATGGCTATGCTGGCCCTGGCTTCTAGCACAGGAACCTTTGAGAATACACTTACCTATCCATGGCATACAGTAGCTAAGTGTGCAGAATTCCAGGGCAGTCGTGATTAATTTTGGTGTTCTCCATAGGTTCCACCTAGCGTTATAATCACATTGAATTACTTAGCTATGGGGTTGCACACTCACGTGGGTGGTGTGTCTGTGTGCGTTCGAACTTAGGCCACACAATTACATTTTAAAAAACTACAATTTCATTTTAAACCAGCATTTCAGGCTGGGAATACAGCTCAGTAGTAGAGCACATGCCTAGCCTGTATTCAAAAGGACCCAGTACCTGAATACAGTACCTAGTGTGGGGGGGGGGGGGGGGGGGGGGGGCGGAGGAGAGAGATGAAAAGAAAAAGGATATTTTATCTCAATACCTGAAAATTGATTGTTCCATCTGAGGTGCACTGTAAGTGTAAGATGCACATGGGATTCTGAAGGCCTGGTACAAAAATAACAAAATAGTTTATTAATAATTTTTGCATTGGTTAGATATTAATTTGAGAACTTTGGGGCTGGAGACTGGTATGGCTTAGCCCCAGATTGAACCCCTAGCACTGCAAAGAGGAAAAGAGAGCAAAGTGGACAGAAACAGCAAAGTGGGACGCGTCATATGGGATAGATAGTATATAATAAAATTAACGTGTGTGCTTTTTTTTTTTTTAACACTGCTGGAATGTCTTAAACTGTGGCCCACGTGTCTGTGGTCAAAGGTGCTTTGAACCCAGGGCTTAAGGAGGCACCACTGAAGATCTTTGAGTAGATTACTGTGCTTTGAATTTTAACTTAGGGTCAACATTACTTTGGAATTTGTTCCTGGAGACTTTGGGACAGGCAAGATCTGCCACAGTGATGAGAAGCTGGGAGCTGGAATCCGGTTTTCAGGACCAGCAGCTGTAAAGAATGGCTTAAAGGCAGTGTAAACAGGAGAAGCAACATTTCTCAGATTTTTTTCTTTCTTCACCCTGAGGCTGCTTCTCTTTTTTTTCCTTTCTCTCTCCCTCTCCTTCCCCCCTCTCTCTCCCTCCTCCCCGCTCTTTCGTTTTAACAATGTTTTGGGGATCAAAGTGAATGGGGACACCTCACCTGGTAAGGGAAAGATTAACATCAGGCACGAAGCCATGCGGGCTGCTGTTTGTGAGGACTAGTCCAAATGTAAAGCACAGAACCTGGGCAGCAGGTACCATCGTCTCTGCTTGTGTTTTCCCAGGCTGGTGGCACTGCGCCGAGTTTAAAGCCTTGAGTGCTCTTTTGAAGGATCCTTGGTCCTTCGGCTTAGTGGTCCCACTAGACCTCAACACAAGCAGCAGGAGGCCAGAGTGAGGCTCCCATTGTGCAGGTGTGTGCTTGGGACTTGGTATCCCAGGCTATTGTTCCCCTTGTTCCCTCTCTCCTAAACACACCTCCTTTGCTCTTCTTACTTTTTTTTTTTTTTTGAGACAGGGTTTCTCTGTGTAGCCCTGGCTATCCTGGAGCTCACTCTGTAGACCAGGTTGGCCTCGAACTCAGAAATCCGCCTGCCTCTGCCTCCCAAGTGCTGGGATTAAACCTCCTTTGCTCTTAACTCCCAACTGGGTACATTTATTAAAGTCCCCTTCATGCTTCCCCCACTTTGATATCCAGCAAAGACAGAAGAGCTCGCCAGCCATCTGAGGACATGCAGTAAATAGGTGTTGTTACTGCATCTCAGCCATGAGGCCACTGTTGAGTGCTTTGTCCCTCAGGGTTGGTCACTCTCACTGGGACTTGGACTTTTTGGTCAATTAGCATCCACTCCCAGAGCGCATCGAAGACCCCAGGGAACCCATCACAGGAATTCCTACAGTGTACGGAGTCACATCCACTCCCACAGTGCACCAAGGACTCCGACCTCTAACAGCTAGTCAGCAGCTGACATGTGTTGCTCGAGATGAGGACTGGCTGTCTTGGACTCTGCTGCTGACCACAGTAGCATGAGGCGTTGTGGCTTAAGCATCCGATGAGCTGCTGCTTCAAAGAACATTTGTCTCAATTTGTTTAGCACATTTTAGATTCTTGGGATTCAGCTAAATTCCAGCTGTAATCTTTAAAATACATGCATTGCTGCAAGCATAACTTTTGTTACCGCCCGGTAAATTGCCTCTTTCAGAGCTAATCTTCAGCTCTGAAGCATCTGTCTTTCCCAGATCACCAGCCCACTTCCACCCTCCAGAGTGCAAAAAAAAAAAAAAAAAAAAGGAAGGAAAAAAAAACTTTACTTTTTTTTTATGCACTGTGGGTGTTTTGCCTACATGTATGTCTGTGCACCAAGTGTGTACAGCACCCAGAAGGCAAGAAGGGATTGGATCCTGGTCTACAGATCAAGTTCCCAAGTTCCAGTATAGCCAGGGCCACACAGAGAAACCCTGTCCCAAAACAAAACAAAACAAAACAAAACAAAACAACAAAAAGAGGACAACGTTGTGGACTTGGTTTTCTCCTGACACCATGTGTGGGCCCTGGGGATGGAGCTCAGGTCGTCAGACTTGGTAGCAAGTGCCTTTATGTGCTGAGCCGTCTTGACAACCTTCATTATTTCTAATGTGACTACAGGAAAATGGAGTGTTGCACCAAGTGGCTTGGATTCTATTTCTATCGCCTGGCACTGGCCTTTGGGCATTGTTATTCCTTTGGCTGCTAAATTCAGTTGCTGTGGTGATTAAACGGGGCTTCAGTGCTTCTAGGAAGGAAAAATGAAGGGAGGAAGGGGGGGTGCAACCTCCGGCAAGGTTTTTTGCCCAGCTCAATTCCCTCCACCTCAGTTTTCTCAGCAAGCGTCCGATTCGGGAAAGACCCTCCTTTAAAGGAGAAGGGGACCAGGTTTGCTTCAGTTTAGTCCATCAGCCTAGATCTTTAGCCAGAAAGTCAGGGAGTGAAGATGCCTTGCTTTCCTCCTGCCTCTATCAAGCTACCCTTCAGGGGAGGGCTCGCCTTCTCCCTACCCCCCACCCCCACCCTGGGAGTCAGAGCAGAGAGCCCTGGTCTCACGTGTCTACCACGAGCTCAGCTGCTTCACTCTGGAGCTCACCTGAAATCCTGCCTGCTTCCTGCAGGCCAACGCTGGCCTGTCTAAGCTCTCATTTCGCCTACCCAAGTTTTTTAGGTTTCTTGCACAGTGTGGCAGTCAGGTATTTGTCTCAAGTTTGTCTTTCAAAAAACACACAATCCCCAGCTAATAGTATTTTAGCAAACGTTTCTAACGTTAGAATCAATTGCCCTCGACTGATTGTTCTGGAGGCAGGGGCAGGGGGGTTAACATAGAGCCAAGGCAAGGGCTATACCTTCCACTCCGCTACAACTCCGCCGCGCCTCTTTATTTATTTATTTATTTATTTTCCTGCTTGAGAGATATGCACTCAGCACATATCTGTAAGTTGAATTAGATATTGATTGCGTTTCTAGATGCTGTTAGTCTCAAAACAGAGGTGAGAGTTGCAGAATTCACAATGGGTGGGGTAGCGTACCCTGTGGTAAGGAATTGGGGCTGTGTACTTGACTTGATCCTTCCTTGGAGCCCGGCAGCCTTCACACCTGGATAAGTATTCTTGGGCCGCCTGCCTTTCCCTCCTTCAAGACCCAGCCTATAATGAAAACGCATTATAAATTTTCTGCTTCCTGTTCCTTGGATGACTTTTAACTCTGCCTTACATAGATTAGCTTTCCACCCCAAGTGCTTTCAAATTTGCCCGCCCTCCAAACTTCTTTTAGTATTTTTTCTGTGAAACAAAAAGGTTGTCGGCTCTTGAAAAAGGGAAGGAATTTGGAAGCGCTTTGAGGGGGGGAAAAAAAAGAACCTCGGGGAGGATGTGGTTTTTAAAAGGCAAGAGGGGGGTGGGTGATGGTGGTTGATTGCCTCTCGAGGCGAGGGGCCTGGGGGGTGGAGCGGTTTAGATCAGATAACAGAGGTCACTAGATTCCAGGGGTCAGAGGTTAAGGATTGGGGGGGGGGGCTGCAGGCTCCACCCCTTGCAGAGATTATAAATAGGTAGGCTGGGCTTTGGGCCGTGGTGCTCTGGGTGGTAGTCCTGAAGCCTTCCGAGAGCCACTGCTGAGGACCCGAGGAAAACTTGCTGCCGAGGACATTGGCTGGATACCTCTAGATCTACCTTAAGACTTGAGAACTAGGTTGGGACCATGGGGACAACGAAGGTAAGAGCTGGCAGTTTTTATTTGCTTGTTTGGGGTCCTCGAGAAGGCAGGTCTTGGTGCGGATTGCCATGCTCCCGTTTCTCCTAAGTCACCGAGCCATCGGGACGGAGGCCTTTTCGCTATCAGCGCCGGCAATTGGATGCTAGTGTTAGCGTTCTGGGCATCTCATACCTGATGGGGATCCTCCCGGACACCTTCCTAGCATGTGAAAGTCACCTAAGAAGCTTTTTGCCTCTCTGGTATGTTTGAGGTAGCTGTGATGAGCGCGAAGAGGGTAGGACTTGGCCTCGGGCATGATGATGCGTGGGTCTCGGAGCCAGCTGGAAGCCTTGGGAAAGCGTTAGACCTTGAAAGGACCAGGGGTTGGCTTGGGTTTGCTGTTTAGCATCCCGCCATCGGTCCTTGGGATCCACCGTACCGTGGGGGAGGGAAGTCCAACGTCCTTACTATGGTTTTGAGTGCAGGATGTATCTGAGTTAGTGTGAGCAGAGGGAACAGTATATGGAAGGGAAGGGGCATTTCCACCAAGATTAACTTGGAAGTAAAGTAAATTAAGAGGCCGTGAAAAAAAATCAGGATAAAAGAGGGGATTTTTGTAAAGTGGGTTTTACGACAAGGAGAGGGCTTTTAACAGAACGCCTGGAAGGGACGGCACTTACCACCGGGAGGCTACTGGGAAGGTCAACTCGCTGGTGGACGCTCCCAGCCTGCCACCGGGAGTGACCTTAAGAGGAACTTAAGGACAGCTGAAGCTGAGTTGTCCCTGCCCACTTGAGTGATTTCCCAGCAAGGTGAGATGTCTGCCGGATTCCGCTCGGCTAAAAATGGCTCCTAATATTGAGTTCAAAATGAGCAGACGCTCTGCCCAGCTGGGTGGAGAATAGTACCGTATTTAGAGAACAGGAAGACTCTCAAGAGCGTCCAGGATGTTGCTGGTAGGTTGGGTAGCCTTAGAGACAAGAAAAATAAAAAATCTGGGGATAGCAGCTCACACCTATGATCCCACATTTGAGAGGCTGAAGCAGGAGGATTGAGGCGCTGAATTTGAGGTTAGCTTGGGACACAGAGCATGCATGCATGGTACCTTGTCTCAGAGAGAACCGTGAAGAGGAGAAGGGAAGGTAACTGAAAGTAGAAGTGAGTGGTGGCTGGGGAGAGAAAGCAGGAATTCATACTGTTAGTGCCACGGCCTGGAGGGTTAAGCATCCCAGTCGCCCGCCATGCTGTTGTGGCTGCTCCTGCTCTGGCTTGTACAGTCTGTGAGACACGGTGGACCACATGGAGTCTGGCTCTGCCCTCTATGCTTCGAGGGTTTTGGGTCTGTTATGTTTTATGTTTTGAGACAAGGTCTCACTGTAAGCCTGGGCTGGCCATGAACTCACAGCTATTCTCCTGCCTCAGCCTGATATTGTGGGCATGAGCTACCACAACCCTGCATTCATGGTTCCCTAGTGCAGTCAGGTATCTAGTGAAGTTTTTGGTTGCCTTTTCTTTTTGAGAAATTTAGTTCAGGCAGACTTTGAACTCAAGATCCTATGGCGTTGGTCTCGTGAGTGCTGGGATTACAGTTGTGCGCTAACCTGGTCGGGCTGGTGAAATGTTTTTTTTTTTTTTGTTTTTTTTTTTTGTTTTTTTTTTTTTGAGATAGGGTCTCACTGTGTAGCATGGCTGGCCTAGCACTAGCTATGAAGACCAGGCAAGAGAATCGATTCATACACCTCTTTAGGTCTTTTTCTCCAGATGCACCTGAAATCCTGGCATTCTAAGCAAAGGCAGGAGAAATGCCTTAAGATGGACTCCAACCGGGCATCACTGGGAAGGGGAACAACGTCATTAGTCAAAGTTTGTAAGCATTTCCCCCTTGCCCTCTCTCCAGGTGACCCCATCTCTGGTGTTCTGCGTGACTGTTGCCACAATCGGCTCTTTCCAGTTTGGCTACAACACCGGAGTCATCAATGCACCTGAGATAGTGAGTGTCCCTAAATGAAAAAAGAAATGGCAAACTATTTGTAAGTAGGATTGCAGGAATTTAAGACGCCTGGCTGAGGGGGTTGAGGGCTAGTATACTGTTGAAAGAGCTAAGGCGAGCTATTTGCTCCTTAGATTCTGCCCTCTCACTGAGTTGTGATCATTTCCTACATTATTCCTTAGGGATTACTAAGAATATGGGAAGTCGTGACTGGGTGGGGTGCCCCCTTTGAACATCTATGCTGCCACCTACTGGATGTTTAGGGTGATGCCCTTTTCAAAGCATGTGTCTTTCCTCCTTCCTGTTCCTGTCCTCTGAGGAAGTCCCCTAGTATTTGTCTACTCTTCTCATCCAGATGTAATGGTCTGTCCTCACACTGTGCATTTTTCTTGTGCAGATCCTAAGGGACTTTCTTAACTACACTTTGGAAGAGCGGCTAGAAGACTTACCAAGCGAGGGGCTACTGACCACCCTCTGGTCCTTATGTGTGGCCATCTTCTCTGTTGGTGGCATGATTGGCTCTTTTTCTGTTGGACTCTTTGTCAACCGCTTTGGCAGGTACTGATCAGACACTGGGCAAAGAATCTACAGCAGAACACATCGGGTCAGGGGGGAATGCTGTGTGAGAACGTGTGAGAACTAGGGGAAAGCTAGCCATCTGCTGCATGAGACCTTGCTCTCTGAAGCTCCCATTTTAGTTCCTAGGCTAGTTTAATTTTGCTAGAATGGGGTCAGCTATGGAGTCCCTTAAACTTCTTTTAAGGTCAAAGGTTGCTTCTTCTCCCCTCTGAGGCAGTCATTGGCTAACAGTAGACCAGGCTAGCCTCTATCATACGCAGAGGTCCAGCTGCCTGCATCTGTTTCCTGGGTGCCATGATACCCAGCCAGAAGTTATTTTAATTTCTGAATATTTTTGGAGATTTCTTGGAAGTCTTTTCATTATTTTATAAAATAAATACTTTTTGTAATCCTTGCCATGTGGAAAATGTGAACGATGGCTGAATAACTTGAATTCCCTCTCAAAAGAGAAATTGAAATAATAAAATGTCTCAACGGGCAGTAGTGGTGCACGCCTTTAATCCTAGCACTTGGGAAGCAGAGGCAGAGGCAGAAGCAAGCGGATTTCTGAGTTCCAGGACAGCCAGGGCTATACAGAGAAACCCTGTCTCAGAAAAAAAAAAAAAAAAAAAGGTCTTAAGGATCATATACTTTCAGAAATGACTGGTAATGGAATCAAAATCAAATAAGATACTCAGCTGGGCACAGCAGCACAAGGACACAGTCCTAGCATCCCAGAGATGCGGGCATGGGGATTATGGGTGGGGGCCAGCCTGGGATCCACAGGGTAGAAGGGAAGAACCTACTTCTGTGACTTGAACTCTGACCTCCACAAACACTACAGCACATGCTGTCTGTGGTATATACATCTTGCCACATGTATACACAGAAATTATCTTTAAGTTAAAATTTATTCTAGATATGTAAGTTGAAATCCTAGTAATTGGTAAAGCAAACCTATTGGTGGATAATGTTTATCTGTTATTCTGGTTGTATGTTTTTTATTTACTTTGAGTGTACTGTAGCTGTCTTCAGATGCACCAGAAGAGGGCATCAGATCCCATTACAGATGGTTGTGAGCCACCATGTGGTTGCTAGGATTTGAACTCAGAACCTGGGAAAGCAGCCGGTGCTCTTAACCACTGAGCCATCTCTCCAGCCCACTGTTGTGGTTTTTGAATGGTGTCTTGTGACTCAGACTCACTGTGACTTTTTCCTTTTTAGACAAAGAACCTCAAGGAGGAAAGTGGAGGACAGAGGGGTTTGGGTTTTTTGTTTGTTTGTTTGTTTGTTTTCATTTGTTTGTTTTGGGGAGGTTGTTTTGCTTTGGTTTTGAGACAGGGTTTCTCTGTGTAGCCATAGCTGTCCTTAGGCCTGGCTGGTCTTGAACTCAGAGATCAATCAGCCTCTGCCTCCTGAGTGCTGGGACCACAATGTGTCGTAACTAATTTTTTTTTTTTTTACTCAAGATTTTTAAATTATTTTTTCCCCTCTTAGGGTATCTGTGCACCTTGGCTGCACACTTAGGATTCCCTAAGGGGACTTTTAGGAGTCCCAGTGATGCGTCCTACTATAAGACAATTAAGTGGGCCTCTAGGGATGGGAACCATGTATCAACATTTTTCCCAGCTCTCTTTATAATGTATTGGTCTGTTTGAGCAAAGAATCTCAGAGGTCCACTGAGCGTGGTGCTCAGGAGGCCAGGCAGGTGGATCTGAGTTTGGGGCTAACCAGGGCTGCATGGTGGGACCTTTTAACAGCCAGAATCCCAAGGCCCCTTCATCCACTGAAGGCACTCAGGGTTAGTCTTTTCTGTCTCTTAGCTGTTCAGTGGCTCTGCTGCCAGCTTAGCTTGTAAAGCATTAGCCACTAGTTAATTCAGTACTAACTAGTACTAATTAGCCCTTAAGTACTTGACACAGAGCTGATGTTGCCTACCTTTGGAGTATTCAGGAAAATAGAAAGAAACTTTGTCCTAAATATCCTACCATCTTTTGCAATATGAGTTCAATATAATGAAATGTGATAAAGTGGGGCTGGCATGGTAGCTCAGTACAGGGAAGCATGTGTCACGAAGCCAGATGGCCTGAGGTAAGTCCTCGGAATCCACAGAAAAGTGCAAAGAGAGAACCAACTCCAGCCAGCCAGAAAATTGTCCTCTGAGCTCCACATGTGCTCTGTGGCACACTGGCACCTGGACACACATGCACAACACCGGAAAGGATAAAAGGAAGCCCTGAGGTACAGCTCAGGGGTGAGGAGCCAAAACACGGCAAGCAAAGGGAAAGAGAGTTCAACCCACAGAGGCTTCCGAAGAGAAGAGGGGCGAGACACACAGGGAGACTCTTGTGTCACTAACCACTTTGTCTTTAACCTTGCAGACGCAACTCTATGCTCCTAGTCAACTTGCTAGCCGTCATTGCCGGCTGCCTTATGGGATTCGCCAAGATCGCGGAGTCTGTTGAAATGCTGATCCTGGGCCGATTGATTATCGGCGTCTTCTGTGGGCTGTGCACGGGCTTTGTGCCTATGTACATTGGAGAGGTGTCTCCCACTGCCCTCCGGGGTGCATTTGGCACGCTGAACCAGCTGGGCATCGTTATTGGGATCCTGGTGGCTCAGGTATCCTTACAGTTTTACATATGAAATGGATGCTAGCTCTGTGCTCCATGAGTGGGCTGACGTGAAGCTCTCTATCTAGAGTTGGCATGTGTTCAATTGTGTATTTACATGTATGTATTTCAGACATTGCTGTACTGCATCATACGGCACCTAATGATGCAGGCAGGGCCCAGAAAGGAATAGCAAGAATTTGTTTTCTCTTTCCTGGTTATGGAAGAGGGATAAGTGATTATCTTTTGAAGTAGTGCATTTATGGCATACAAATATAATTGGGGCTAAGCATTGTCTTTATCTGGATTTAAGGTCTTTGGCTTGGACTTCATCCTGGGCTCTGAAGACCTGTGGCCTGGGCTACTGGGCTTAACCATCATTCCGGCTATCCTTCAAAGCGCAGCCCTTCCGTTTTGCCCCGAGAGTCCGAGATTCTTGCTCATTAACAGAAAGGAGGAAGACCAAGCTACGGAGAGTAAGTGCTGACTGTGTGTCACCTTGGGAGCTCGGTTTGTGCATGGTTAAGGGTGAGGGCATTGGGTGTGTTTCTTGTCACCTTCCTTCCCTGGATCTCCACGTGCATGAAGAGTTTTCTGACTGTGGACTTTTGCTGACCTGGGCAGATCTGTGTCTGGGAGGCCGGGGATCTGAGGACCTGAGAGAATGGGCAGATGGACTATAGTCTAATGCTGCGGACAACCTAACTTCAGTTTCGGTGTACTTAGGTACATGGATGTGACAGGGAAGCTTGTTTGAGTTCAGACAAACATGTAAATAAACACCAGTAAGCACATGCTAAATATTAATAGCACAGGCCTTTCCCAGATCTTTCTCAGGACAGACCAGTTTAAACACAGTTGCCTGGCACGTACTATAGATTATCTCTGGGGAAGCATGAAAGCAAAGAAGGAGGCCTTGTCCAGATGCAGCGCACACTGACCAGATTGAGTTCTATTGCTATGTTCTGGCATCCAACAAGAATAAGCATGCCGCTCGGCAGTGGTGGCGCACGCCTTTAATCCCAGCCCTTGGGAGGCAGAGGCAGGCGGATTTCTGAGTTCAAGGCCAGCCTGGCCTACAGAGTGAGTTCCAGGACAGCCAGGGCTACACAGAGAAACCCTGTCTCGAAAAACAACAACAAAAAAGCATGCCTTATAAATTGAATGTAAATGTTTGTCATAGGAGGCACAAAATCACATCCAAGAACAATCCTGGGAACAAAATGTACTTGAGGTAAAAGGCCCGCCCCTCCCCTCCCCCCCCAGCCCCCAAGCCTCTCAGTTCTCCAAGGCATTGTTGACCGTGGTCATTCTTTTGACCATGTTCTGACACTAATGTCTGAGTCAGGACCGAAGAATGAAGTAGGAAGATGAGCAAAGATGGATGTTCTAGGTGCCTGCTGCCTGGCAGGAAAGAGTTTGGTGGCCTTAACGGGGTTAAGGGATATACATGGTATCTTTATTCTTTTTGCCTCTTTTCCACAGTCCTCCAGCGGTTGTGGGGCACCCACGATGTGATCCAGGAGATCCAGGAGATGAAAGATGAGAGTGTTAGGATGTCACAGGAGAAGCAGGTTACTGTGCTGGAGCTCTTCAGGTCACCTAGCTACTTCCAGCCCCTTCTCATCTCCGTTGTCCTCCAGCTGTCTCAGCAGTTCTCTGGGATCAATGCGGTGAGTATCTACCATGGGCCTGGCCTGGAGGCGCCCAGCAAAAGCCTCCTGAAATCACTTGGTCTTGTTGGCAGGTTGGCATGTAGACTGTAGACTATAGTTACTCCAGAAGCTGGAGCAGGAGGGTCATTAACTAGTGCCCAGGAATGCAAGCTCAGCAGCAAGGGTAGTGATGCGTAGTAACGATAGTAAGAACCCCATGGCACCTGGCGGTGGTGGCGCACGCCTTTAATCCCAGCACTTGGGAGGCAGCAGCCGGCGGATTTCTGAGTTCGATGCCAGCCTGGTCTACAGAGTGAGTTCCAGGACAGCCAGGGCTACACAGAGAAACCCTATCTCGAAAAACCAAAAAAAAAAAAGTCAGAAGTAGTGGTCCATGTCTGTAATTTCAGAGCTCAAGACAGGAAGATACCCAAATTTGAGGCCAGCCAGGGCTAAAAAAAAAAAAAAATTGATATAGATAAGTTGGCAGGGTGCTTTCCTAGTGCTCATGAAGCCCTTTGGTTTGATCCTCAGCACCGTGTACATCTGGTATGGCGGGGCCCCATGGCAACAATCCCAGAAAGGGGCAAGAGGATGAGGAGTTCAAGATCACTCTCAAATATATATTGAGTTGAGGACCAGCCTTGGCTACATGAGACCTTCTTCAAGGAAAAGGGGGAGGGGGGAGTGCAGAACTGAATCTGTTAGTTTGAAAAGCTTCCTGAAGGACTCCTTACCTGCACTCTCCCAAGGAATTTTGACAGGCCCCACTCAGATCTCCTTATTTGAAAATGATAGTATAGTCATATTGGCCTGGCTGTCCTGGAACTCAGAAATCCGCCTACCTCTCTCTGCCTCCCAAGTGCTGGGATTAAAGGTGTGCGCCACCATCACCCGGCTGTATAGTCATATATTACTAGAGTAAAAAGAATAATGCTGAGCACAGACTGGGGACTGCAGAGCTGGAATGGGCGTGAAAGCATAGTAGCACACAGCCCCCGACTGCCTCACCCCAGTTAGGTCCCAAAACACCTCAAACAACTGAAGAGTACAGCACAGGCTGCCCCATCCCACCTCACTGAGTTCCTACTGGACTAACTCCCACTTTACTCAGTGAGCAGAGTTTGGCCTGGAAACACTCCACCCCAAACATGCAAGGCGGTCTTTTCCTGAGTCTCTTGGGAAAGTGTCTTGGACTTACTTATTTCTTAAAAGACAAAGCCAGCTGGGCATGGCGACTCACACCTTTAATCCCAGCACGAGGAAGGTCTTTCCTAGAGTAAGCTCTAGGAAAACCAGGAATACATAGAGAAAGGCCTTGTCTCAAAAGCAACAAAGGGGGATCCAGTGTCCAGGGTGCTTAGAAATTACTTCAATTGTGAGCAGTGGTGTTTCCCGAGTTTTGCTTCTTGTCTTACAGAGTTAGGAGTTAAAGTCAGACTCATACCACACCCGCTTTGCTGTTGAGCCTCAGGGCTTGTTAGTGTCTGATGCTTCTACCTTTCCCCTTTCTCTTGTGCTGGTGTTTGAGATAGGGTCTCACTCTATAGACCAGTCTGGCTTGAACTCACAGATTCTCTTGCCTCTGCCTCCTGGGTGTTGGGATTAAAGGTGTGTGCCATCATGCCATGCATAATAATTTAAAAGGCAAAGATGCCGGTGGTGACACACATCTGTAATCTTCACTATGGAGGGCAAGATGGGAGGATTAGGAGCTGAAGGCCGTCCTGGCCTAGGTTGTGAAACGAGAGAGACAGAGAGATAGACAGAGAGAGGGACTTAAATGTCCAATTAGCAAAGTAGACATAAGAAAGTGATGGAGGGCTGGTGGAGATGGCTCAGCTGGTAAGCACTGACTGCTCTTCTGAAGGTCGTGAGTTCAAATCCCAGCAACCACATGGTAGCTCACAATCATCCGTAATGAAATTTGACACCCTCTTCTGGTGGTCTGAAGACAGCTACAGTGTACTCATTTATAATGATAAATAAATCTTTAAAAGAAAGAAAGAAAGAAAGAAAGAAAGAAAGAAAGAAAGTGAGTGATGGAGAGCCGGGCGGTAGTGGCGCACGCCTTTAGTCCCAGCACTTGGGAGGCAGAGGCAGGCGGATTTCTGAGTTCGAGGCCAGCCTGGTCTACAGAGTGAGTTCCAGGACAGCCAGGGCTACACAGAGAAGCCCTGTCTCGAAAAGAAAGAAAAAGTGATGGAGGGCTGGAGAGATGGCTCAGCAGTTAAGAGCGTTGACTGCTCTTCCAAAGGACCTGAGTTCAAATCCC
Source organism: Montemys delectorum (assembly GCA_019843815.1). Taxonomy (NCBI): domain Eukaryota; kingdom Metazoa; phylum Chordata; class Mammalia; order Rodentia; family Muridae; genus Montemys; species Montemys delectorum. Next base: position 64,743 of record JADRCD010215012.1, read on the forward strand.
AGCAACCACATGGTGCCTCACAACCATCCATAATGAAATCTGATGCCCTCTTCTGCTGTGTCTGAGGACAGCTACTATGTACTTATATATAATAAATAAATAAATCTTAAAAAAAAAGAAAGCAAGTGATGGAGCTGAGTGGGCGTGGTGACATCTTTGTAACTCCTGCACTGAAGAGACAGAGGCGACAAAGGAACACTTGTTATACCCCTACTCCTATCCCACCCCAGCTCCTCAAAAGAAGAAAGTTAACTAAAGAGTGGGGCTGAGCCTTAGAAGGAAACAGCGGAACTATGGGAGGTAGAGGGTGCACAGGTCACGTGCTGGCCAAGGACCCCAGGATTCGTTTCTGCAGTGCAGTCGCTGATGCTCTTCTGTTCCCTTCTAGGTGTTCTATTACTCAACAGGAATCTTCAAGGATGCGGGTGTCCAGGAGCCCATCTATGCCACGATTGGAGCGGGTGTGGTTAATACTATCTTCACTGTAGTTTCTGTAAGTTGGATAGTTTGGATGGGGCATGGGGATGAGGGAAACAAGAATTCTTCCTTCAAGCTGGGTGGTGGTGGCACACGCCTTTAATCCCAGCACTTGGGAGGCAGAGGCTGGTGAATTTCTGAGTTCAAGGCCAACCGGGTCTACAGAGTGAGTTCTAGGACAGCCAGGGCTACACAGAGGAACCCTGTCTCAAAAAAAAAAAAAAAAAAAAAGACCTCTTCCTTCAAGTGTTCAAACAGACTTGTCTATTTTTCAACTTCTCATATCTAGTTGAAACCGTTTTACTGCTTTGCACTGGGAGGAATAGTGTTGGATGATGAGTGTAGGTAATCTTCACTCGTCCAGCAAATGTGGGCCAGGTGGGAAAGGGAAAGTGTGGGCAGACTAGGTGTGCCCGGAGAGTGCCTGGAGACGGAAGACAGAAGTAAGGCAGTAGCATCCTGTACATGGCGAGTTCAGAGTTCATGGAGTCAGAAATATCTTGTCTTCTAGCTGTTCCTGGTGGAGAGGGCAGGGCGGAGAACCCTGCACATGATCGGCCTGGGAGGCATGGCTGTTTGTTCCGTTTTCATGACGATTTCTTTGTTACTAAAGGTGAGTGAGTGCTCTTTGAGTAGAGGAAGGGATGGGGTTGCTGAGGATACAGTTTACTCTCTGTGGGGGGGGGTCTGGGGGCTGGGGTATTGACCTTCAAGATCATCAATAGTCAAATTTGAGATTTCCAAAGTTTTACTGACAGTATACCTTTAGAGATAAGTAAGTGGGTATCAATGCAGTGCATGTTATCTGGATTGTAAGGCACATTCAGTTCTAAGATAAGGCCTTACATAGTCTTTGGTGGCCTTGAATTCCTAATCTTCCAGCTGCTTTGGACTGTGTGGGTCTGGGGCACCTGAGGTCCTCAGGCTTGAGGACAAGCCCCTTCATCTGCTGAGCCATCTTGCAAGCCACATCTAATTTAATTCCTAGCAGTCATCTCGAAGGCCAAGCATTGGCTGTAAGAGAAATCCCTTTGAGGTAGTTCCATTTTACAGATGTTGACGACATGGTCTTGGTACGGAATGAGAAGGGTGAGGTCCTATAGCCTGGATTCAGAAGTGGCTGCTTTAGACAACAGCTCCGAAAATGGATCCTATGTCATGCTGCGTTTAAACGTATTTTGCTTTCTTTCTCTCCCCCCCCCCCACCCTTGCAGGATGAATATGAAGCCATGAGCTTTGTCTGTATTGTGGCTATCTTGGTCTATGTAGCCTTCTTTGAGATTGGACCTGGCCCCATTCCCTGGTTTATTGTGGCTGAGCTCTTCAGCCAGGGCCCCCGCCCAGCTGCCATTGCGATTGCTGGTTGTTGTAACTGGACCTCCAACTTTTTGGTTGGAATGTTCTTCCCCTCAGCCGCAGTAAGTAAATTTAAAATTAACACAAACCAGCCGACTTATTCCAACACACACTTAAGATTCACCTTAGTAGTGGGCACGCTCCAGGGGAAATTACTGTCTTGAGCACCTTATAGCAGATACGCTGCTTCATTCGCAAGAAAATAGGAGAGAGGAAGGATAGGCTGGGCATGGGGCTCCTGGCTGCAATCCCAGCAGGCCAGGGAAGGTGTGGCAAGAGGGTTGGCCAGCCTGGGCTACAATTGAGACTGTATCAAAACAACAAAAAATTAAGAGGGAGACCTGGGAACTTTAAGGACCCGAGACAGTGTAGGAACAGAAGGACATTACCAAGTACCCAAACTTCTCAGACCAATATTGAAATCATCACTTCAGTCAGCACTGAGAACTGAGTGCTCCTGAGTGCTCCTAAATGCTAGGTAGACTTCAAGATTTCCTGTTAGAAAATGACCTGGAGCTGATTTGCTATATAAATCATTTCCTATTCCCATGAATCTTTCTACACTTTTTTTTTCCGAGACAGGGTTTCCCTGGGTAGCCCTGGCTGTCCTGGGACTCACTCTGTAGACCAGGCTAGCCTCAAACTCAGAAATCTGCCTGCCTCTGCCTCCCAAGTGCTGGGATTAAAGGCATGCGCCACCAGTGCCCGGCTACACATCTGTATTTTAAACATTGTGGATCATATATCTTAATATCAAAAATCCCTGGAAGGACCAGAAGTGATGAGATACATTTTTATTAATGATTATTATCTTATGTATTTTGCCTGTGTTACAGGCCATTATGAATGAGCTGCCTTATGGAGGCAGGGAATACAGAGCTTGGATCCTCTGGAAGAGCGAGCCAGTTATCTTAACCACTGAGACATCTCTCCAGTCCCAGCATTTTTTAATCCCAGCACTCAGGTAGCAGAGGCAGATAGCTCTCTTGAGTTCAAGGGCAGTATAGTCTCCTAGTGAGTTCCAGGACAGCCAGAGCTATTTAAAAAAAAAAGTGAGGCCCTGTCTCAAAAACCAGAAACAAAGCCAAACAGAAATCCACAAAGTGGATTGGAAACAGCTAATTTTGGTGACTAGAAAAAAGAATGACATATGACTTGCCGAGATTCATAATGGCCTTGTAAGTGAGCTGACCAGTGGTGCTGTTCAGTGTGGAAGACTTGTAGCTTAAGGCCAGTCAGAGAGAAATGTGAGGCATTTGTGTGAAACAGTCCACCACCAACCACCAGTCTTCTTTCTCCTAGGCCTACTTGGGAGCCTACGTTTTTATCATCTTCGCTGCCTTCCTCATTTTCTTCCTGATCTTCACCTTCTTCAAAGTCCCGGAGACCAAAGGCAGGACTTTCGAGGATATCGCCAGGGCCTTCGAGGGGCAGGGGCAGTCTGGGAAAACCTCTGCTGGCATGGAGCTGAACAGCATGCAGCCTGTCAAGGAGACTCCTGGCAATGCCTGAGCCAGACCTCCTCCTTCACCTCCCTCCACTGTGGAAAGCAACCTCCCCTGAAGTGGGGAGACCTCATCAGAATGAACCAGGACTGCTTCTAAGCGCTGCTATTCTCGCCCCACACACTCCATGAAAATTCAGCTGCACCCAACACTGGGGTTGGTCGGCTCGCCGCTGGCTATTGGGGAATACTTAATTCTCTTGTAATCAGGAAAGACCAAGTAAGCCTACCTTTATACCGGGAGAGAAGGGGCCGCAGAAGATCCCCTTAGGTTCTAAAACCCACTCACTAGGACAACTAGGGAGTAGGAGTGGGGAGCAGCACAGCTCCACCCCACCTTAGCTTGCCAGGAAACATATCTTCATACCCAGTGTGGAGGGCCCTGGGGATTGAACAAGAGAGCCCTCCTCACTTGATACAGCTCTGCACAGCAAAGTAACTTGAGTTTTATTTATTTTATCTTCAGGTTGAATTGCATAAATATTTATTTTTTTAAGTATACTTTACCAAATAATGAGACAGTAACGAAATTGAGGTTGGAGGGAGGTGTTTAAAGAGAGGTTCTGGAGGAAAGAAAGTTTGGTGCTGGAGAGAAAGGGGACAACAGGGAGTATGGATGTTGCTGGTGGCCTGGGAGTCACCTTTGTAGACAAAGGGACACTATCCCTTGTTATTTCTCAGAAGAGCGAGTGCCTGTACAAAAAGGCTCATGGCTTGCTGTGGGCCTTTTAAGATTATAGTTTTTATGTAGTATTACTAAAATCTAGGCTTGTTACTAAAGTGGGCTTTGTAGTTAGTGGTATTGATGGATTTTTATGTTGCATGGAGTTCAGGAAAGGGAGGGCTCTCCGCAAGCTTCTCCTTCCCCTGGACCAAACTTCCTCTCTGTCTGTCCTGTGTGCTCGCCGTTTCTTTTCTGTCCGTCCCTCCCATCACCAAACCGGTGAGCGAGCCGCACGGATGAGAGACACAAAGACAGTTCTTGAGAGGCGTTTAGTGTTTGTTTTTTTTTTCAACTTGGTTTTTAAAGAGATTTTATGTGTTGATTTGTTTTATTTTTGGTTTAAAGGGATTCATAGCTAACTTGGATTTTGTTACCTCAGCTCTTAGAGAGGCTTTTTTTTTTCCTGAGTGGCTATTAGTGACCTGATTTGAGTGAGTACATTGTTGCTCTGGAGTCATGGCATGCTAGCCTATGTCTGTTACAGTCTCAGGCTGCCCTTGTTTCTACGTTCCTGTACTATTGTGCTACATGCCTAAGGGGCCTTGTCTCTGCTACACACATTAGAGACAGTGTGAGTGAATGTGCAGTGTGGTCCACGCATGAGGACATGAGGGTCTGTGCGCTGTCACTTTGCTCTGGGTATGAAGTCCCTGGTCCCTTGGCTCCTGTAGCTTTCTCTTTTTGATCGACTGTTGGAAGCAGCACTGCCTCTGCTGGGTGGAGTTTGAGGGTGGAAGGCTGTGACTCCTGAAGACCCAGCCGTGGGCGGAGGGAGACTTCATTTAAAGGGAGTTAAGAAGCATGGCATAGCCAAGATCCCCTCCTGCCATAGGTCACAGAACCTTCCCAACCATCCCCTCCTCCACTTCCATAAATGGAGACAACTGTGATGGCCCTCGCCCCTTTCCGTAGGTTGCTGGATCCCACTGTCATCCTTGGTGCTTACACAGTTGAGACCCTTTAGGCAAACCTTTGCATAGAGCGGTATTTCAGTGCTCGGTTTCAGTATTCACTCGCCACTCCCTGTGGCCATTGTGCGTTTGGATTTAAAAACTCACATTGCTATGGAAAGGGGTTCTGCTGGGAAAGGCGACTCCTCTACCTTGACCTCTTCAGCTCCTCTATGAGTTGGCAGTAATGTGGGGTGGAGATTTTACATCTGCCAATGGCCATCTTGTGAATATCCTCATTTATACTTTCTATTAATGTTACTGTAGTTTCTGTTTTGAAATAAAACTTCTGAATGTATGTGTCATGTCACAAGCTTATTTCCCGCCCCCCCACCCTTGTTCTTTCTCATTGGGCTTTAAAAAAAAAAAATCTTTAAATCCTGGCTGTGGGGCAGGGAACATAGCTCAGTTGGTAGAGTATCCTTTTATGGGCCCAGAGCCATGGGTTCAACCCCCACACCCACCCCTGGCACTGCACAAACCAGGTTGTAGAGCATACTTGAAACCCAAAGCACTCCTAGGGCAGAAAGGAACATAAGGTGATCCTCTGTTCGATAGCAAGTTTGAGACCAACCACAAACTGCCAGTCAAGATGAGCAGTACTTCCTACACGGGTTAGCAGAGAAGGCTTTTCCATGTTGCTCTTGGCTCTCCCTCCCAGGCTTTTACACAGATCGGCATGACCGCCACTCCCCTAGAGATGCACAGGCCATTCTACTCCCAGTGTCCCACTGTAGTGCGCTCCATCCATCCATCCCAGCGCAGCGCAGGGTTGCTGCCTTAGGCTTGGTTTGCCTTTTGTGTCCAGCCCCTATTCCCGCCACCACCTACCTTCATCTGTTAGTGCTGACTGTGGGCTACAAGTATTGACCGGATCGCTCTGCCTGGCTTGGAGCCCCTCGGTGTAAGGATTACACCGTGCCCTGTGGGCTTCACTGATTTCTGAAGGGAACATACTGGTGGTCTAAGTTCACTACGGAGACCATGCTGGCCACCTGGAACCTGGCAATCCTGCCTTTGCCGTTCCGGTGCTGGAATTAGAGGAGTGTGCCCCCCACAGTTGGCTTTCAGCTATACAAATAAAGACTTCTTTATTCCAGATCTTCCCTTACCTTGTGGTTCTGTGGTGTCTCAGTCAGGGTTCCTATTCCTGCACAAACATCATGACCATGAAGCAAGTTGGGGAGGAAAGGGTTTGTTTATTGAGCTTACACTTCCACATAGCCGTTGATCACCATAGGAAGTCAGGACTGGAACTCAAGCAGGTCAGGAAGCAGGAGCTGATGCAGAGGCCATGGAAGGATGTTCCTTACTCGCTTGCTTCTCCTGGCTTGCTCAGCCTGCTCTCTTATAGAACTCAAGACTTCCAGCCCAGGGATGGCACCACCCACAAGGGGCCCTACCCCCTTGGTCACTAATTGAGAAAATGCCCCACAGCTGGATCTCATGGAGGCACTTCCCCAACTGAAGCTTCCTTCTCTGTGATAACTGCAGCCTGTGTCACAAGGCGAGAGCAAGCAGGCAAGAAGCAAAAGCTTCCTTCGTCCCTGTCCTTAAATAGGTTTCCAGCAGAAGGCGTGACCCAGGTTGATTTTGTAACTTCCTACCTCAAGATGAGGATCTAGGCTGGGCAGTGGTGGCGCATATGTTTAATCCCAGCGCTCAGGAGGCAGAAGCAGGTGGATCTTTTCAAGCTTAAGGCCACCCTGGTCTACAGAGTGAGTTCCATAATAACCAGGGCTATACAAGGAAAACCCTATCTTGAAAAATAAATAAAATAGGATGGGTCAGGCGGTGGTGGCGCATGCCTTTAATCCCAGCACTTGGGAGGCAGAGGCAGGCGGATTTATGAGTTCGAGGCCAACCTGGTCTACAGACTGAGTTCCAGGACAGCCAGGGCTACACAGAGAAACTCTGTCTCGAAAAACAAAAAAAAAAAAAAAAACCAAAAAAAAACAAAAAACAAAAAAAAAAGTTTAGCTCAGAATGAAGTCAAGTTGAGTATATATCCTGTTATGCTCAAAGTTTTTTTTGTTTTTTTTTTTCTGAGATAGGGTTTCTCTGTATAGCCCTGGCTGTCCTGGAACTCACTCTGTAGACCAGGCTGACCTCAAACTCAGAAATCCGTTTGCCTCTGCCTCCCAAGTGCTGGGATTAAAGGCGTGCGCCACCACCGCCGGGCCAAAGGTTTGTTATCATGGGTTTTGTTGTTGTTTTTGTTTTTTTGTTATCATGTTTTGAGGACTGTTCTTCTTGGAAATTTCCCAGCCATAGCCTTCACTCAGGCCCAAGCAAGATAGAGGTCACGTTGCTAAAGCAAGGTGGAATTGTGCCAACCCCTCTGCAGCCTCCTCTGTACCTGCTCATGAGCTCATTACGGGTTTTCCTTCCCTCTATAACCTGAATCCAGACAATGTCCATGACTACAGCTTCCAGCTCCCACATCTGAGCTGTGTCCCTGATTGATCAGTCTTGGGCTGGTTGTGCATTCAAGAAACCATCCCTGTCTAACTGAGCTTGGTGTCTGTGTGGTTTGTGGGGTGATTCCTGGACCCCAGCAAAACAAAGAGCGCAGAACAGTAAAGCAAGAAGGGAAAAGGCAAGTTGGGAGTGTTAAATGACATCACTGATCTAAGGATTGTTTAAAATAAAAAAAACATCAGGGCCGGAGAGATGTCTCAGTGGTTAAGAGCACTTCCTAAGTTCAATTCCCAACAACCGTATGGTGGCTCACGAGCGTCTATAATAGGATCTGATGACCTCTTCTGATGCCTAGGTGTACGTGCAGACAGAGAATTCTTAAACATAAAATAATTTTTTTTAAAAAAATCTGAATCAAAATTTGTGACTTCCTATTTCAAAATTCGGGTAATTGTGCCCTCCATTTCTGGATTGTGGTTCACTCCTGTAATCAAGCTGACAACCAGGAATAGCCATCACAACATGCAACATAGCACAATGTTTGAGAGTCAAAGCTTTGGGCAGTTCTCCAGCCCTTTAAATGAAAGTATAGATTGTTCCCACACTGGAACATACAGGGACTACTCTAAGATTGATCATCACGAGAGAGGGAAGGCTTCCGGAGTTTAACCTCCTAGTGCTTAGCAGGAAGGTGGGCCTTCTCAGAAATGGCTAACACTAGAAAGGTTATCGGGAAAGTGTGCCATTAATATACACACAGCAGAAGAGATCTAATATCCTCATAAATTCAGAAGCAGGAGCCTTCAGAAGAACAGAGTCACACCAACATCTATAAAGAGGGGAGTTAAACATTAACCACCTTTGCTGCTAATTGAATTTCTATCTTAATATCTGAATCAAAGCTGTTTCATTATGGGGTGACTTATTTCCTCAGAGTGAAAAGATTTGCCTCTGGACTTAGCTGTTTGGGGATAATGAGTGATTTCTGTCTCGTTGGTGATTATTGTCTTTTCCTCTGTGTGTGTGTGTGTGTATGTGTGTGTGTGTGTGTGTGTATTTTATGTATCACAAGCTGACCTCAAATTAGATATGCAGCAAAGAATGAACCCTTTTCTGCTTCTATCTATCAAATGGCCTTACAGGTTACAGGACCACTATTATATGTATCATATGTGTGTATATTTACATAGTATACACATATATATGAATATATACACATGTGTGAACTACATTTATACATACATACATGCAGGCATGCATGCAAGCAAATTGCTCATACATAGAAAATAAAAATGATTTTTTTATTTAAGGATTGATTTTTTTTTCTCTTAAGCTTGTCTTTTTTTGGGGGGGGGGGAGTGAGACAGGGTTTCTCTGTGTAGCCCTGGTTGTCCTGGAACACACTCTGTAGACCAGGCTGGCCTCGAACTCAGAAATCCACTTGCCTCTGCCTCCCAAATGCTGGGATTAAAGGCGTATGCCACCACTGCCTGGCTCTATTTGACTCTTGAGAAGATCCTTTGGTTCACCAAGTATGTCTGTCTAGCTCACTCTTGTCACTGATTGCCACCTGAAACCAGGTAGTTGAGAACTATGTGGGTATCTCTCCTCCTCTTACTAACCATGAAGTTACAGCTGGAAGACAATTTAGAGACTGGTGAGCGCAATGCAACAGGGGACCTGTGGGGGGAGCTACGAACCTCCGGGAAGTTTAGATTCCTTCTGTGGCTTTGCCCAAGGCCAGCCAGTCTAGTCTGATTCAGGATCCAGATTTCAGGATTGGAGGAACAATTTCTGGGGTAAGAGAGCATGTGTGGGGCCCTGAGTTCTGCAATAGAAACTTAAGCTAACTTCACCTTTGAAACTGTTCATGGAGGCCAAGGACAGTGGCTAACACCTGTTGTCTTGGCTACTGGAAGGAGGCTCCCTTGAGCTCAGACATAAATGACCAACCAAGGCAATGTAATGAGACCCCACAACTTTTCTCTTTGAGTACAATGGCATTTAATGATAATATTTTGTTATTTGTTTTAAGACAAGGTCTCACTATGGAGCCTTGGATGGCCTCTGGTTCCTGTAAGTGGTGAATTTAAAAGCATGTATCACCACATGCCCAGAAATAAAAATTTGTTTTTTTGTTTGTTTGGCTTGGTTTGGTTTGGTTTTCAAGACAGGGTTTCTCTGTGTAACCTTGGCTGTCCTGGAACTCACTCTGTAGACCAGGCTGGCCTCAGGCCTGCGTCTGTCTCCCAAATGCTGGAATTAAAGGCATGAGCCAACACCACCCAACATCAAAGATATTTTAGCATAAGCATAAGCATGTGGGTTAAGAGACAGATTTGGGGCTGGTGATGGTTCAGCGGGTAAGAGCCCTGGACTGCTCTTCCAAAGGTCCTGAGTTCAAATCCCAGAAACCACGTGGTGGCTTGCCCACCCGTAATGAGATCTGATGCCCTCTTCTGGTACATCTGAAGACAGTGTACTTATTTATAATAATAAATCTTTGAGGGGGTGGGGATTTAGCTCAGTGGTAGAGCGCTTGCCTAGCAAGCGCAAGGTCCTGGGTTCGGTCCTCAGCTCTGGAAAAAAAAAAAAAAAAAACAATAATAAATATTTGAGCTGGAGGGAGCAAGGACTGAGCGATCGAAGTCGACCGGAGCGAGTGGAGGTCCTAAAAGTCAATTCCCATCAACCAGATGAAGGCTCACAACTATCTGTACAGCTATGGTATGTACTCATATGCATAAAAGAGAAAGAGACTTGCTCAGGAGAGAGTGAAGTCCACGTCCACTGAGAGAATGAGTGTGGGCTTACAAAGACTCTAGGTCAACTAAGTTGGATGGCATAAGCCTCTAATCTTAGCACTCAGGAGGCAGAGGCAGAAGGATCTCTGAGTTCAAGGCCAGCCTGGTCCAAAAGGATCCTTGTAGAACATCCAAGTTCAGTTCCCAGCACCCAAGTCTATTGGTTCATAAACACTTATAAATTCAACTCCAAGGGATCTGATGTTTCCTCCACATAGATGGCATTCATATATAATATATATATATATATAATATATATATATATATATATATATATATAATATGTAAATTAAAAAAAAAGACCATATCTAAGGTCTAAGAATTTAAGCATTCATTATGTTGTCTCCATGAAAATGTGCACCAGGCACAGTCTAAGCTTAGTCAGTTTTGAAGGGAGTTTGTTTGTTTTCATTTAATTCATTTACTTAGGCAAAGCCTAAAAGAAAATGAAAAACTAATACTTAGGATCGAACATACTTCTCTCATTCTATCCATGGTTGATTTAGCAGACACTTTAGGTGGCCTTGGTGGCACAGGCCTTTAATCCCAGCACTAGAGAGGCAGAGGCTGGCATATCTATGTGAGTTCAAGGCCAGCCTGGTCTACACAGTGAGTTCCAGGACAGCGAAAAGCAACAAAATTAACAAGGAGAAAAGAGAAAATCCAGGTAGCTGAGCAGGACATTGAAGATGGTTGCAGTATTCCAGGAGTTACTGGGTTTTGTTTGTTTTTGTTTTTGAAGACAGGGTTTCTCTGTGTAGCCCTGGCTGTCCTGGAACTCACTCTGTAGACCAGACTGGCCTCAAACTCAGAAATCTGCCCGCCTCTGCCTCCCAAGTGCTGGGATTAAAGGCGTGCGCCACCACTGCCTGGTTGTTTTTGTTTTTTGGTTGTTTTTGTGTTAGAGGAGTTACTGTTACAGTGACTACACTTACTTACTTTGGGAAGTCAGCGAGAGGTGTATGCTACTGCCTGTGTGCAGAGGTCAAAGGGCAGCTCTGTGGAGCTTTTCCTCTCTTTCCACCTGTGGACCCAAGAGACTGGACTCAAGTCAACAAACTAGGCTGTGGTAAGCGCTTCTACCCACTTGGACATCTTGTAGGCCCAGTCTTGGGTTTTGTTGTTGTTTTTGAGGCAGGGTCTTACCAGGCAGCCCTTGTCAGCCCCAAATTTGAAATTCACTATACAGATCAGATAGGCCTTGAACTCACTGGCATTTGCTTACCTGCGTCTGTCTCCTTAGGGCTGGGACTACAGATGCTGCTACGGTGCCTGTCCAAAGATTAAGGTTTGTCTTTCTTCCTTTCTTTCTCTTTTTCTGTCTCTCTTTCTTCCTTTCTTTCTCTCTTTTTCTTTCTTTCTTTCTTTCTCTCTCTCTCTCTCTCTCTCTCTCTCTCTCTCTCTCTCTCTCTCTTTCTTTCTTTCTTTTTTCTGTTCCTTTCTGCTTAAAGCGACAAAAGGTATAAAATATTATAGAAAATTAAGAGACGATCACGACTCATAGCTCTGTGGTTAAGAGCACCAACTGCTCTTCCAAAGGTCCTGAGTTCAATTCCCAGCAACCACCTGGTGGCTCACAACCACCTGTAATGAGATCCAATGCACTCTTCTGGTGTGTCTGAAGATAGCTACAGTGTATTCATATAAATAAAAATAAATACATCTTTTAAGAGAGAGAGAGAATCACTCTTTTACTCTGTTACTACCTCCCCCTAAACCCCAGCCATCCTTTTGAGTAACACAGTTGGAGATGGTTTATTAGGAAAATAAAAATGGCTAGTGAGCTTCACAGACCCTCAAAAGCCTCTGTGTTGTTTTTACCACCATTTTTTTGTAGGTAGTTTTTCTGTAATTTATGTTATTTAGAAATTAATTGTATGTGTGTGTTAGTGTGAGGACTGAATAAATGTAGATGTGTATAGGTGCCCAAGCAAGCCAGAGAGACACTGAAACCCCTGGACCCGGAGTTACAAGTGGTGTGAAGCCAACTGCCTTGGCTGCAGGGAACTGAGCTCAGTCACCTGGAAGAGCAGAGAGTGCTTTTAACTGCTGAACCAGTCCTCCAGCCCCTGAATAACTTATTTATTTTTAATTTACCATAATAAGTCACCTTAAGAGCTTGAAACAGTCTCCAAAAAAAAAAAATTAGGAAAGGTGTAAATCCAAGTGAAGGATTTCCCTCCCTCCCTCCATAAACTCCCTGAGCATACAAGGTAACTTGATAAGAGAGAAAGTGAAAAGAAAATTAATCCACAGGCCAACCTCTTTCCCCCCACTTCTTTCCTTAGAAACTCTTGCTTGCTCTGTCTCTCCTCCCAAACGAGGGTGTTTATGTCTGAGTGTACAAAGTTAAATCTACCTTGATTTTCTGGTTTTTATTGTCCTTTCTTTTCTAACCCAAAGGAGCAAATGTTAATCCCAAAGATGGAGAAGGAAGACCACTAACACAAACCGTCATGGCCAAATTCATCTAATCAAGCCGGTTTTACTCACGTACATGGGCTGGCCAATTCCTGGTGTACCTCTAAATAAAACCTGCTTTAGCCAGGCAGTCTTGGAATTGGGTTTTTTTCCTCAGGTCTAACACAAGCACCCTGGATCGAATTTGCCTGGGTCTTCGGAATTGGACAGTACAAACTATAAGCTCATAATCACAGGCCTTGCTCAGCCACTGAATTCCAAGGGCTAGCTGCTTTGGGTGAAGGAAACGGTTAATTCTGCTGTGAATAAACCCAGTCTTCAGAAAACCTGGTGACAGTGGCAAGAAAACAGGTCCTGGTGGTGAACTACAAAGAGAAAGCAGGCAGTTGCCAGACAGAGGAGGGAGAGGGGCCCTAACAGGAGGAAAAAAGAGAATTTGTTAAATAAAGAAGTCAGCTGGGGTCCTGCAACAGCTCAGCTCAGGACTCAGATATCAGTTGACTAAGGTATTTGAATAAGTCCCTTGGTGGGAGTCTGAAGCAAAAAGCCTCAGAAAACTGCAGCTGGGGAGGCCTCTTGAACTGTCCCCGCTCCGCTCCTGGGTGATGGTGTAATAATCTCTTCGACCCTGAAAAAGGCAAAATCAAAGATAAGATTCTCACATCAAGGATTGAGGGTGAGGTTCAGCAGTAGAGCATTTATCCATGGTTGAAGGAAGAGTCCCTGGATTTAACCCCCGGGACTACATACACACATTTTAGAATCCTATCAATGAAACCCCTAAGACTTGACGTAAAGTGGAGTCTCTGTGTTAGGGTAGTTTGGGTTTGTGGAGGTGGTGATGTCCCATCGCTGACACAGCAGCCATCTCCACCGAAGCCAAAGGACAGAAAGCGGAAGATGAGAATTCTAGGTGGAATTTGCAAAGGAGTGTGTCCTAGCCTTTGTGACAATGTGCCCTCTGTGGCACCATGAGGGACAATTTTTCTGACTGCCAAGACAGTCCCCTGCTTAGCTCTGCAGCAGCTCCAGAGCATACTTGGGCTGGAATGGGGACCCCTGTGAGTGGTCACGAGGTACCGGTGGGATCGACAGGTCTGGCTACTCACTCATGGCAGTGTGGCTTGCTGCTTCTGTGTTTTTCTGTACTATGCTTTAGCTAGTCTAATAAAACTGACCGACAACAACTATAATAGAACATCTAATAATTAATGCATCAGGAGTTACATTAACTTAATGTCCTTACCAGTACATTTACACACAACTACACAGGATGTGTATGTATGTGTGTGTGTATATGTATATATGTGTGTGTGTGTGTGTGTGTGTGTGTGTGTATACTTCCCTTTTCGGAGAATTTAAATCTTCTCCAACTTACTCTTAAACCCCAAACTCACTTCAGAACCCACACATCCTCTCAGTCTCCTGTGATAACACTTGACATCTCCCCCCCCACCCCCCCCCCCCCCACCACACCAAGTAGGTTGGGGTTAAGCTCAGGAAAGAGAGCCTCCGTCTGGAATCAGGAAGTCCCAGATTAATCTCCAGTGACACTTTCTCAGAAGCACTAGGTGTGACCCCAGGGGCTCTCTCCACACGTCCTAGTTCACAGCAATAAAGACCACTCTCACGGTGGCTCATCGGTTAAGTATTTGTTCTTCCAGAGAACTAGAGCTTATGTCCTGGCAGTCAGCCAGGACAGGTGGCTTCATGTAACTTCCTCTCCAGGAAATCTAATGCTTCTTCTGGCCTCCTCAGGGCACATGTCCACACTAAAACATTCATTTCTTACTCATCGTTATCCAATTCTTGACTGAGGATGCAGTGTGACCAGCTGACCTCCTGACCTGGTTACCATGCCATTCCAACTGTTGTGGTATAACCCTCCCAAACTGTAAGCCAAAAGAAACCCATTTCTCCTTAAGATGAGCCTGCACTGAATTAAACCCTCCCCATCACATACCAAAAAAATTAAAAAATTAATAAAAGTATATTGACTCCATCAGACAAAAGATAAGACCACTAAAGGTAAAATTAGTGTTTTATTTTACTTAAACTAGTCCAGTGGCATTGGTTCATCATGGTACAGTCAAATATAAACATCTTTCTATAGATGCTAACGTAGAAGTTACTCTTGGTGGAACACTCCAAAGGCACGGAGGAATCAAAGCACCTTACCAGGAGAACTCTTTTATTTTGTTGAGACTTCAGTTTTACTATTTTGTTAAGATGCTCTCTTACTATTTAAACATAGTACAGGCTGGTCTCGAACTTATTGTCTATCTGAGCTACACTCAAACTTGAGATCCTTCTGTGTCATTCTTGAGAGTAGTCACCATATCTGAATGAATCTTTATACTTTGTATATACTTTTAAACTTCTCAAAATGACACACAGTGTATACCAAGACCCAAGCTTCTAAAAAAAAAAAGACTAGGATGGGTGGACGCGGGTGGTAAGGGTGTTCAAGTAGGCTGGGGAGGAGAGGGTAGAGTCTCCAAAGTCCATAGTTAACACTAAAAAGGGACAAGTTCAGAACTAGGACAAATACACCAACACCTGTGCTGCAAATAGAGCTCAGTTGTTGAGTTGGTGCCCAGCATGTTCTAAGTCGTTGGTTTGCTCTCTGGCACCAAAAGAATAAAAATAAAAAATATGCCAGGTGGTGGTGGTATACCGCCTTTAGTCCCAGCATTCAGGAGGCAAAGGCAAGTAGGGAGATCTCTGAGTTCAAGGCCAGCCTGGTCTACAGAGCTAGTTCCAGGACAGCCAGGGCTATACAGAGAAACCCTGCCTTGATAAACAAAACAAAACAAAACAAAACAAAAAAAACAAAAACACAAACACACACACACACACACAAAAACAAAACAAAAAAAATAATAATTAAAAAAAGTATATGAAAATCTTTGGAAGGAGGAAGGATCCTGGCTTTGCCCTAATTTTAAGCCCAGTTGTTGTGTAAGCCTCATATTTCGCCTGGTAGATTCACAGAGTAGTTCAGGAATAATTCCAAGGCTTGTGGGGTGCTAAAATGCGCATGGCTTTCCCTAGTGGCTTCCAAATTCGCCTCCAAATCACTGGCAGAGAAGTTTTGCTGCAATTGCAGGTAAGACTGCAGAGAGTCCTCCCCGAAGTTATGGAGTGGAGCAGCATTCCAAGTCTGGCTGTTCCAGGCTTGAGTACACCAGGACTGAGTGGTCCAGGCCTGGTTGCTCCAAGTTGGGTTGGTCCAGGTCTGGTTGTTCCAAGTTGGGTTGGTCCAGGTCTGGCTGCTCCAAGTTGGGTTGGTCCAAGTCTGGCTACCCCACATTGGAAGGCTTCCAGATGCGTTCACCAGATAGCTCTGGGGATAGTTGCAATGGATGCTGGGATACTCCACTGGTGCTGAGCCCTTCTGAAAGAGTTGATTAATGAATGCAATGAGTGAAAAGGGAAATCTAAAGCTGTAAGCTGCAGAAATACTGAGAAAAGATTAGCATGGTGGCACAGGCCATTATTAATCCCAGCACTCCTAAGACTGCCAGGGCTACATGGAGAGACCCTGCCTTAAAGAACAAAAGACCACAAGAGGGCATGGGGGAGGGAAGAGGGCTGGGAAAGGGACAGGACTGATGGACACAGATGGATCAGGATGGCACTGAGAAGCAAAGTCAGAGCCACTGACTGCTTACAGGAAACTTAGGATCCATACCCAACAGCCATAGGTCAACCACACACATGTGGTGCAGACACACATAAAATAAGATGGAGGGGGGAAAAGAAAAGCAGAGAAGATGTCTTGTTACCTGAGTCAGGCCATTACTAGTCTTCATCCACTGGTTTTTCTGCCACCGCTTGCACTTCATCCTTTGGTTTTGGAACCAGGTCTTAACCTGCAGAGTAACAGGACATTCAAACAAGCTAAGACATGCAGAATGCAGACAGGAGCACTGGCTGCTCCTCCAGAGGACCCATGTTCAATTCCCCACACCCACATGGTAGCCCGTAACCCATTTTTAACTCTAGTCCCAGGAGGCCTGATGCCCTCTTCTGGCCTCCCTGGAGCACTACACACACATGATACATGTACATGCAGGCAAAAAGCCCATACACATAAAAAAAGACATACAGATGAGCCCAGCTTCATAAATGTTTAAAAAATACTTTTTATATATTAGCAATGGAGGGGGCACATGGAGATTAGAGGACAAATTTTTTGGATTAGAGGAGCTGTTTGGGGGCTGTTGCGGGAGAGTGGGGAGATGAAGGGGGAGTAACACTAAGAGATTGATCCCAGGACCTTGAACATGCTACTAACAGGTGAGGTACATACAAGCCCCATTTCTATGTTTGTTTTGCTGAGTTCCAAGCTGGTCTGGATTCTCGATCTTCCTGTCCCTGTCTCAGATGCTAAGAGTTTAGCTATGCACCAACAACAAGCACAGTACACCACCTTTCCAGAATTTACTATTAAAGATAGACAGCCAGAGCCCAACATGGTGGTACAGGCCTTTATCCCAGCACTTGGGAGGCCCAGGCAAGCAGATCTCTGAGTTTAAGGTCAGCAACGTCTACAGTGTGACCTTCACTTTACAAACCTCCAGCCACGTTTGTAAACTCTTTCTTGGAAAAAGCCAAGTGCTGGGGGAGATGGCTCATCTGTTAAGAGCACTGGTTGCTCTTCCAGAGGACCTGGGTTAAATTCTCAGCACCCACATGGCAGCTCACGACTGTCTGTCACTCTAGTTCCTGATCTGATACTCTCACAAAGGCAAACATGCAGGCAAAACACCAATGAACAAAAGAAAATTAAAAATAAATTATTAAGCCAGGCGTTGGTGGCACACACCTTTAATCCCAGCACTTGGGAGGCAGAGACAGGCAGATTTCTGAGTTCGAGGCCAGCCTGGTCTACAGAGTGAGTACCAGGACGGCCAGGGCTATACAGAGAAACCCTGTCTCGAAAAACCAAAAAAAATAAAATAAAATAAAATAAGTTACTAAAAAAGAAAAAAAAGCCAGGCACACCTTCATTCCCAGCACTCAGGAGACAAAGGCAGGTGTACGTCTTGAGTTTGAGGCCAGCCTGGTCTACAGAGACCAGTCAAGGCTACACAGTGAGACCCTGATTTGGGGATGGGGGCGGGAGATGAAGTAGAAGATGAAGTAACTGATGAAACAAAGTGGGCAATATACAAATCACATAATTATGATTTTAACAGGAGCGTAGGATAGGCCTCAGAGTAAAGAGGCATCCAGATTAATTCTACTCATTAGCAAATCTCATTTTGTTACATTACAGCAAGAACTAAACAACCCTACCTGCTTATAGCTAAGGTTCAGAATGGAAGAGAGTTCTTGCATCTGCTGGAGGCTGAGGTACCTCTGCCTCTGAAACCTGTCCTTGAGTGCACACAGCTGGGCCTGAGAGAACACAGTCCGCATCTTCTGCTTCCTGGCGAGGCCCTTGTTCTCTCCCTTCTCGTCAGGACTAGACAGCTTTAGTTTGGGATTGGTAGAAGGATCAGGGCTGCCTTGAAGAGGTAGCTCCTCAGAGGAAGGGTGAGGAGAGGCTGTTAGGAATAAATAAAGAACTTGTTAGTAAAGAAGACATTCTCAGCCTGTCATGGGGGCGCACGCCTTTAGTCCCAGCACTTGGGAGACTCAGGCAGGCAGATTTCTGGGTTTAAGGCCAGTCAGTTCTACAGAGTGGATTCCAGAATAGCCAGGGCTGCACAGAGAAACCCTGCCTCAAAAAAACCCAACCCAACCCAACCCAACCGAACAACCAAATACACCATTTTCCTAGATACTTAAATGTTACGTTTAATATATTCACTTTCGAAGCAGTTGTCTTCCTAGCCATAGATCTAAGTAACAAGAAAAACCTAATTCTTTTATTATAATGGACCTGGAATACTTTTGTCACCCTTGTGTAACACCCTTGGTACCATTCTGCATAGACCTCCCCTTTACATACGTGTTTTAAGTTTCGTTATTTATTTAAATTATACTATTAGACCCTGGAATTCCTATAAAAAAAAAAAAGACAACTATATCCAAAAAATACTCAATTCAATGGCAGGATGGAAAGAAAGGATGATTTGTAGTCTGTTCTTTCCAATCCCCCTTCTCCCTGCTCCAGTAGCTGAGATTGAGAGTTTGAGACCATCCCACCTCAACAAGTAGAGACAGACAGACAGACCGGCAGGCAGGCAGGCAGGCAGGCAGGCAGGCAGGCAGGCAGGCAGCAGACAGGCAGCAGGCAGGCAGGCAGGCAGGCAGGCAGGCAGGCAGGCAGGCAGCAGGCAGACAGACAGGCAGGCAGGCACACAGGCAGGCACACAGGCAGGCAGGCAGGCAGGCACACAGGCAGGCAGGCAGGCAGGCAGGCAGGCAGGCAGGCAGGCACACAGGCAGGCAGGCAGGCAGGCTAGTAGCAGACAAGCAGGCAGGCAGGCAGGCAGGCAGGCAGCAAAAGTGCTTAGGCAGCAGAAGGTCTAGCCTACCTATGTTTGTGTTTTTTCTTTTCTTTCTGGCTGGCCTGTCCTCTAGCTCCGACTTCTCTCCCTTCTGAGTACAGGTTTATCCCAGGACTCAGGTTTTGGGGACTTTTATCTCCCCCTGTTGGGACCTTTCATATTCTACATCTGAGTCAGCCATACAACAAATATATGTATAAACTAACATTTAGGGATGAACTAACTAATATCTATGAACGAACATGTTATGATGAAATCCATTGTACTGAGTGTTATCTAAGGAAATTTCCAGGGTTAAATCACTTGTCAACAATGTATAGTCCTGAGTTTAGCCCCCCACCCCTCAAATTTTTTTTAAAAAAGTATTATTTCAAAATGGTCCCATGGTCTTTTCTGTTGGTACAAGAGCAGCCAATCAGTTAAATTATTATTACTAGAATAAAATTCCAATTAACCAAATTTGTTTCTCTTATCTTTGACCCTTATCCTGAAGAGCTAGAGAGCTCTTCAGTTCGATCTTTTTTTTTCTTTTCTAGCAAAGTAGTCCAAATCTCCTGCCCCAGTGCTTGATTTATGTGTGCCTCATTTTGTTGTTGTTCTGAGACACCAAAGGTTGAACCCATTGCCTCAGGCAAGAAGAGACAAGTGCTCCACCACCAAGCTTTTTCCTGGATTCGGCAGCGGCTGGAAGATGCCTCCAGCTCTGCAGTATTCACGACCCTCCATTCTGATGGCAAGGCTGATGTTAGCCTGCAGTCTGGCACTAAGTAGCTCTTAGAGCAACTTCTAAATGAAGTTCATCTGCTGGCACTTAGGGGCGTGCACTAAAGTCACACACCTGCACTTGACTTGTGAAGATCCCCACCTATTCACTCCCAACCCAGCACTTCTCCCACCTCAAAAAAATCAAAAATTGAAACTACAAATCAGAAAAATCAAGGTGACAGACATTAACCCCACAGCTCAGCACTTCCTAGCGAGGCACACACCTGAGCATCTCGGCGCCACTTTCTAGCACTGCCTAGACACGAGCATAGCTGCACACAACCCAAGCATCGCACCCACTTGGTTCTACCATTTACAAGTCTGAGTATTGGGTTGACCCTGAACGGACAAAATGAGTTTCAGACCCTGGCTCCAGCGGCTGGCTATAAGACCTATCTTTACCGTGCACTTGTTTGGTTGGGGTTTAGGAGGCGCACTGAGCTCACAAAGCCAGAACTGCTAAGTGACACCGACATTCCCAAAGGTTCAGAGAAAAGCTAACTCCTTCTGCTGGAGAAAAAGGCCATTTGGATGAATTGAAAACTAACTGTATAACCTCACCAAAAAATGAGGTGCTCATCCCAAGCTAGGATGTTCGGTTTCCCTGCTACTGAGGATAGTACTCATTACCCCTGGACGTTTAACTACTGTAACATATTCCAAAGAGCCCAAATATTTAGGTTCTCAAATACACACAACACCCTTAACTCGCTCCATTCTGTGTCCCTGGTCTGTATTCCAGATCGAGACTAGAAGGCCAAAGTATCACTGGTCAAACTCGGAGGAGCATCCAGAAGACGGATAACAACATCTGCTTACGTTATCGACTACGGTTCGTAAAGAGGCGATAATCCTTCCACCCCGGTTTTTCCTACTCTTACCCTAATTCATTTGATTCTTCAGGGACTGAATTCCTTACCAGTCTCTGTGCAGAGCATCTCAGTAGCAGACACTTGTAAGCAAGAATAGTTTTCCTCAGGACAAAGAACTGCAGGCATCGGTGAGGCGACTCCAGATTTCAATGCTTCCTCAGAACGAGGCAGACTGTGGAGACCAGGGCGACCCACACTCATGTCAGTGGGATGGCGAGAGAAGGGAATTTTTAGCAGCAATGAAAAAAGCCAAGACTTTAAAACTCAGTGTCTAGAGGGAAAGATAGTAGAAATAAGAGTTAAATGTCCAGATGTAAAAGTATCAACCAGTCAGAAGGAAGTGAGCCTCACTCAATCTTCCCACAGAAGAGCAAGACACCAATGAAATCAGCCTATCTGAAGGCCAACAGCTCAAGGCGACAGATTTAAAGGGTAGGTCCCAGAGCCCTGGTTCACTCCTCCCCCTCAAGCCTCCTGTCCTACCCGCCCCCTATTCTCTCCTCCTCGCCCCCTGCCCCCCAACCTCGCACCGAGGTGGCACCCACGCCCCACCAGCCCAGTGAATTCACAGTTAATCCCACCTGCCGGGCCCACCAAGGACATTGTAATGCAAAAGAAGCTGTAAGGTGACCCAGACTGAGAGGGAGGAAAAGCGTGGGGGGCATCGAACCCCAAGGCCCCCCCCCCCAAAAGAAAGGCTCTACCTTCTTTACCTTCGCTTGATTCACCTTTTAACCGTGGCTGCACCTCCAAACCCTGGAGATCTCAAGCGGGGCAGTTTCCTCTTCCATTCTTTCCTACTGACATAAACTAGTCAGACCTTGTTGCCAAAGTCTCTGTTTAAGCATGGCTCTCTTTTCAGCACTCACCTTTTTTCTTGCTTGCTTTTCATTTCGAGGAAACATGGGGAAAGCTTCCCTCCAGAAATGCGGCTTTTTAACAGAAGTCTGACACAAGAGCCTACAACCTGCTTGAGACTCTTGGGCCACCGTAGTAAGCAGGTCCTTCTCTCTCGCGTGTCAAAGGTGGTGCATGGTTTGTTTTGGTTTTGAGACAGGTTTTCTCTCTGTTGCCTGGAGAGGCCTGAACTCAGCATGACGACCAAGTTTGTCTACTACCATGCCCAGTTTAAGGAGTGTTTAAATTAGTGTAGAGGCCTTCTGTTGTTTTGTTTGGAGACCAAGTTCTCACTGTAACCTAGGTTGGCTTCAGACTTACTGCAGTCCCCAGTGCCTCAGCCACCTAGGCGATGGAAGAAGAGATTTATTGCATTTCAAATTTGGTTTTGGTAGTTTCTTTGAGATAGAGTTTCGTGTACCCCAGGCTGGCCTCACAGTATACTGCTGAAGCTGGCCCCCAAACTCCAGATCCTCCTACTTCCACCTTTCTAGGTTCAAGGTTTTCCATCAGTCCTCATGCTCACAGATAAGTGAGGGAAGTAATTCTAACCTAGCTTAAGTCTGCCTCTGTGTATAAACAGAGAAGGAAGGCTACCCTGTCATAGCATCTCCCGTGTGAAGACTGCCACAGGGAGTAGTGGCAAAAGTGGTTCTTCCTGGATTTTGTTCTACAAAAGGCTAAGTTAGAATGGCCCTTTTTGGTTTGGGGAGTTTTGGTTGGTTGGTTGGTTGGTTGTTGGTTGGTTGTTGGTTGGTTGTTTGGTTGGTGGTTGGTTGGTTGTTTGGTTGTTGGTTGGTTGTTGGTTGGTTGGTTGGTTGGTTGTTTGGTTGTTGGTTGGTTTTTGGTTGTTTGGTTGGTTGTTGGTTGGTTGTTTGGTTGGTTGTTTGGTTGTTGGTTGGTTGTTGGTTGGTTGGTTGGTTGGTTGGTTGGTTGTTGGTTGGTTGGTTGGTTGTTGGTTGGTTGTTGGTTGGTTGGTTGGTTGGTTGTTGGTTGGTTGGTTGGTTGGTTGTTGGTTGGTTGGTTGGTTGGTTG
>JADRCD010215013.1:0-34960 GCA_019843815.1 Montemys delectorum
TAACAGGGGGGTCAAGCCTCCTTCTCAGCCCCTTCCTAGCCACTTCTGTAAAATCCCAAAGAAAGGAAATAGCAAGTCAATGGACACAACCATTGCTCTACTTTCTTTGGTGGAGCCACAGCTCCAGTCACAGAGCCCCTCCCCGCTCCCGTGACCCTCTGACACTTCCTAAATGGGTCTGTGTTGTGTGCTCTGCAACTTGTAGGCTGCTGATGAGACGACCTTGAAGGAGCTGGCTGAGACCCTGCAGCAGAAGAGCATTGACCACACGCTGTGGCTCGAGCAGCCAGAGAATATTGCCACGTGCATTGCCCTGAGGCCATATCCCAAGGAAGAAGTGAGCCGGTATTTGAAGAAGTTCAGATTGTTCAAGTGACTGATGTTCTGGTAGAACTGAGTGTCAGCCGGGTCTGGCAAGCCAAATGGCCTCCATCCTGGAGCATCGTGGATTCCTTTTAATGCTGACATACTCTTCCCTTACAGTTATGGTTGTTTCTTAAGAACCAGCACAAATTCAAATTAAAGCCCTCATTAATGAGTACCTGCTACTATCGTATTATCGTCACTGCTACCAAGTTCAAGTGAGGAGAATTGATAAGCAGCAATGTTATCCATGGGTCATTGCTGAACCACAATATGTTTTTTTGTTGGGAATAATGGACTTCTAGTCACTCAGGTTTAAAATGTTGCCCTTGAGTTCCAGAAGACAAAGTAGGCTTCTGGGTGGCAAAGGTGAGCGATGTGGTGAAGCCTACCTCTCAGCTCATAGCCAGGAAGCAGAAAGAGAACAAGTGAGAGGCTGGTGCCCCAGAATTCCTTCAAGGGCATGTCCTCAGCTACCTAGAGATTTCCCTCTAGGCCCTGTCTCCCAAAGGCTGCACCATCTTCTACTAGGGCCACTCGAGGGAGCAAGCACTTAACATGCGGGCCTCTGAGGGACATCTACCTGAGTAGGTAGAGAGCTCCAGAAGAACTGGTGTAGTATTGAGGGCAGCCCCAGGCCCAGGGAGCCAAATGAAGCTCAGGGTAAGGGAGCAAGAACAGCACAGGATTTTGGTAAATAACTGGAAAGGCGTTAGCAGTTGGGAGTGCACTGCAGACTCAGTGAAAGCAGTTTAAAGAGTAAGGGTGGAAATCAGATTATGGCTTATGGAGACAAGAATGGGAGGGGAATGCTGGAGACCATTTCAGGAAATTAAGAAGGAAGAAGAGAAGGTAATGATTGAAGGGAGGCTGGAAAGGTAAATTCTAGGTCATGTTAATGGCTTTTTTAATAAGTGTGTGTTGTAGTTTTCTTCTTAACCCAGCTAGCTCCCAAATAACTGAGGCTGGACTATTATATTTATTTAACAAGCTTTAAGGGCACAACAACTGAGCAGTATTACTGTATTTTAATCCTCTAATATAATCTGGCTATCTCCCAGCCAAAATCCCTGACATCCTTGTATTTTATGGCTTTCTCTGCTTCAGCTATTTTCCCCATGGTGTCTCCTGGACTCTTTCCCCATGGTTAATCCTCACATCCTCTGTCTCTCTTGCCCCTTCCCCTGATTGGGAGGGAAGTCCTGCCCATATTCTCTCCCCTGCTCAGCCATTGGGTGATCAGCTTTTATTGACAAATCAGAGAATAAATGGGGAGCAATGCTTACACAGCATCGAGTCAGGAGATACTTAGAATAAGGACTGCAGCCAGATGTAGGGTGCAGAAATCAGCATCTGGATTACTCAGTGCACAGGAACATGCTTATAAGGACCCGTATGGCAAACTTTCAGATGACTGAGCAAGATAATGGGTAAGGAAACACAGTGGTTCACAACCAGCCCCAGACACTCTAGCACCACCTTCTGGCCTCCATGGGCACAGCATACAACATGGTGCACGGACATATACGTAGGCAAATATACATATGATGAATTAACAAGCTTTTTTTGTCTTGGTTTGGTTTTTGGTTTTTCGAGACAAGGTTTCTTTGTATAGCCCTGGCTGTCCTGGAACCAGGCTTGCCTTGAACTCGGAAATCCACCTGCCTCAGCTTCCCAAGCGCTGGGATTAAAGGTGTGTGCCATCAATGCCAGGGTAACAAGCTTTTAATTTATTATGTATGTATGTATGTATGTATGTATGTATGTATATTATCTGCATGTATGTCTGTACTGTGTGTGCCTTGTGCCCACAGAGGCCAGAAGGGGGCTTTTGATCCTCTGGAATTGTAAGTGGTTATGAGCTACCATGTGGATACTGGGAATCAAACCCAGGTTCTCTGGAAGAGCACCCAGTGCTTTTAACCACTGAGCCATCTCTCCAACCCCCTTCTTCTTTTTTTATCGCATTGCATTGGCTGGGGCCTCTCGGCCTATAGCAGTGGTGCTAACAGGAACCCATTGTTTGCTAGCGTTTTAATGGGAGTGCTTTTAGATTTTTACCGAATCAAATGAAAGGAGTTCTCTTTTTGGTCACGTTTTTTAAAATAAAATTGACGTAAAAAGCTTTTTTTTTTTTCTTTAAAAAAAAGCCGCCTTTTTGTACCTATGGAGTCAACTATATGGCTTTCCTCTGCTGTCACTGTGGTGAATTACACTCCAAATATCAAATTACACTCCAAATATCAAATAGTCTTTATTCTTGGAATAAACTCCCTAGGAGGGGATGGCATAGTTGCAAACCTGGCTTGGAGTCATTTTACAGTCTCTTTAAAGGCTGTTTGCTGATGATTTCCTGTCTCTATCTTCAACCCCAACTTCTCTCCTAAGTTTCAGGCCCATACTTATACAGCTGTTGATCCGAGTTCACTTGGATGCCTGATGTCTGAAACATATGACAGGAAGTGAAGTAAATGTGTGTCTTCCCGCCTCTGTTAGGGCCATTCTATCCTTGCAGTTGCTCAGGCCCAAGCCCTGGGAGTCGCTTTTATTCTCCCCTTCTCCTCCCCCCCCCCCCCCCCCCCCCCCCCCCCCCCCCCATACCCCGCATCTGAGATGCCAGCAGATAACTTTGCCTGTGGCTGAGGACCCGTATCCAGAATCTGATCCTGGTTGGTTCAGTTTATCATCTCTTGCTGCAGCAGCACCTCCCAGCAGGCCTCCTTGCGTCTGCATTCGCTTTCTTTGCAGCTATTTTCAACATAAAAGCCTCTGGCTTAGTACTGGCTTAGTTAGGGTTTCTATAGCAACTTGGGGACTAAAGGGACAGTGGTGGCGCACGCCTTTCATCCCAGCCCTTGGGAGGCAGAGGCAGGTGATTACTGAGTTGGAGGCCACCCTGGTGTACAGAGTGAGTTCCAGGACAGCCAGGGCTATACAAGGAAACCCTGTGAGTTCCACACCATAGTCCATTATGGAAGGAAGTCAGGGCAGGCAGGAACCTGGAGGCAGGAGCTGATGCAGAGGTCATGGAGGGGTGCTGCTTACTGACAACCCTATAGCTTGCTCAGCCTGCCTTCTTATGCCACCCACTTCCACCTGCCTGATCATCAAGCAAAGCAATACCCTACAGACTTGCCTACAGGCTAATTAGAGAAGTATTTTCTCAATTAAAATTCCTTCTTCCTAGATATGCCTAGGTTTCTCCCAGGCTGACAAGAACCAAGCAGCACAATACCCAGGCTGAGAGCTTATTGTTCCCTGTTGTAAGTCCCAAGGCTGCAGCACCTCTGACCCCTTGCCTCCTGTTCTTCCTCTGGCTCTTTTCCATTTTCCATGACGCTTTCCTCACTGTCTCATCTCTAGCTTGCCACTCAAGCCTCACCTCTCCTGAAGGCCTGTTCTCATTTCCCATTTTAAACAGTGGCGCCTCTCTTTCAGAGTTCCGGCCCGCCCTCCTCCTTACTTAAACATTCCCTCCAGCATTTGCCATCTGATACTTGTATTTGACTAATTTGTCTGATGGGCTCTCCGAGGGCAGGGATTTTACTGTATCTCAGCGCCCAAAGTTGTACAGGCAAATGGTGGGTATCCGGTTAATATTTCCTGTCACAGTTACACAGTTGTTTATCGTGACGTGTGTGCATAGTGCACATATGGTGTGCATGCCACCTGCACAGTGCAGGACAGCGTGGTGGAGTCGGTTTCCTCCATCTGCTTTTGTAGGCATGATGTTTTTGTGTGCTGTGTAAGGGATCTTGTGATAGTCGGATGCTGGTTTCTCAGTCCGCAGATCTCCTTCCGATCAGGACATGGCATTGGAATGCTTATGTCAGGAGTCTCCTGTCTCAAGTTTGTACAAATAGTTCTTAGCATTTATTCTCTGCCTTGTCAGTAAATGCTGACCATCCAGTGGCTGAGCAGAAGAGAGAATAAGGGCAGCACTTCCACCAGCCAAGGGAGGGGGAGAGAGGAAGAGAGTTGCAGATCTGCCATGAGGAAAGAAAAGAGTTCTTGAGAGTTCAGCATAAAAAATGCAAGGCCTCAGTGCAAGGATTATTGCTGTGCTGGCTGGGAGATAGCCAGGTTAGGTTAGGGGTTAAGACAGGTCATTTGATGGCCCAGATACTGAGGTGAACTTTGGAAACAAATCTTGGTCTCTTTGTGTCATTATTGGGAACTAGCTAGGATAAATAATTCATAATTCATTTTACATACTTTGAGACAGGTTTTGGGGGTTAAACTAAGCTGTCTCTCGGGCCAATTATTAAATTATTTTTTAAAAATTCATTACTTAAAATAGGTATTGCAGCTTTTTTTTTTTTTTTTTCCGAGACAGGGTTTCTCTGTATAACCCTGGCTGTCTTGGAACTCACTCTGTAGACCAGGCTGGCCTCGAATTCAGAAATCCGCCCGATTCTGCCTTCCAAGTGCTGGGATCAAAGGCGTGCGCCACCACTGCCCGGCTTGGTATTGCAGTTTTTGTAAGACAAAGCCTTATGGAATCTCAGCCTCCTTGGGGAGACCTTGGGGGGAGGGGGAGGGGAGGCTGTTTACTTTTCCTTAGGTAGCAGTGGTTCTCAACCTTCCTAACGCTGTGACCCTATAATACAGTTCCTTATGTTTAGATGACCCCTCAACCATAAAATAATTACATTGCTACTTCACTGTTGAGGGCTGGTCTGTTGCTATGTATTGCAATGCTAAATACTGGCCCTGGTTACCACAGGGACGAGAAGATTCTCATGTATACCAAGGGATGTTATGTAACCTTGCTCCCCAAGTTATCCCTGATTGGTCAATAAAGATGCCTACAGCTTATAGCTAGGTAGAAGAGAGGTAGACAGGGTTTCCATCCCCAGGCTTGGGGACTGAGGCAGGAGACCAGAAGAAAGGGGAGGAGAAGGTGGAGAGAGGAGAAGACGCCATAGGTAGGTGAATCCTGAAAACATGGCCATGAGGGCTGGCCAGTCAGAGTAAGAGTGGCCCAGGCAGAACATGGCAAGTTATAACTCCGAGTTATTGATAGGGAAGTAGTTATTGATAGCTCAGAGGGTAGATATCTGTCCAGTTCTAGTGCTTTAAAGGCTTATCATAAATATAAAGGGTTTGGGTCTTTTATCTGGGAACTGAATGATCTAAGGAGGAGTAGAAACCCCCGATTAAATATTTTCAACAACACTTCACAACTGTATTTTTGCTAGTCATAATTGTAGTGTAAATATCTGATATGCAGGATATCTGATATGTGACCCCTCCCTCCCCAAAGGGATCCACAGGTTGAGAACCACTGACTTAGGATCATAAGATCACATTAGATAGATCAGTTAGGATTGGATCATAAAATTGCTTAAGACAGATCACCTACGGCCATTGAGTTTACAAATGAGAACTGGATCTTTGCATTATTGCTTCTACTTCCACATATGCTTGGGGACTTCCTTAATGAAAAGCTTTCAAGGGAAGATTGGAGGACAATTTGAAGCTTAAATAGAGGCACATGGGTCTTTAAATAGAAAATGTTCAATAGGGACCATTCTCCACAGTACAACTTCAACTCTAAATTCTAGATTACTGAGTATCACTTAAAATGTAATTCCTAAAATCAGAAGAATGTTCAGGTGAGAACCAATTTAAATGTTCTCGTGTTTATACAAGTTTATAGGTTAAAATGGGAAATGAACAGGCAGCATGGAGCCTAAGATTTGGGACAGGCAGTTGTATGATGATCATCTTAGAACCAAGAACAAAACAGAGTTAAGCAGGGCTGGGCTGTTTTAAGGAAAGAAATCCCAGGTAAGACTTCTCTCTGAGATCTGAGATCTCCCTGTTCACTGACCCGATCCATCTGCCCCACATTTTGTGTGGGCAGCTTTCAGAGGCACTGCACTGGCTTTAAAGGTGAGTCTAAGAAATTTCAGAGCTATCCCATTATTGCTTAATCTTAACACTAAATGTTGCTTTTCAGAGGTCCGTACTGCAGATCAGAAAGAGATAGGGTCCAGTTTCTGCTCATTTGGGAAAGAAGCCTGCAGTGTTTCTGTGATCTTCAGCCTGGTTCAGTTCCTGAATTTGGAGACTTTCAAAAACTAGTTAAAAAAGAATTCCTTTACATTTCATGAAAAGGGGGAAACATAGAAACAGAATCGTGCCATGCAAGTTGTGCACTCATTTGTAAACGTCCAGAAATGCAGTGATGCTGACTGCAGGGGGACAAAACTCAGTGCCGACGTGTCCCTTAGCAGTTGAAGCACTCCATTGCTCCAGTCAGCATCCAAGAGGCTGCTGTGGAGAAGATACTGAGAAGGGGAAAAAGATGCATCAGTCTTTTGAAGGAGACGTAACAATTGAGTGGAGAAAAGAGACCAGTGTGCATACAGCCAAGTGCTAACGAAGCAAACCCAGCTAGCCGTGAGTGCAAAGCAAGTGCTGCAGCCAGGGGAAGGTTCTGGAAGAGGACCCTGAAGGATGAGAACTAGAAAGAAATCATTATAGACAAGGCAGAAATGAATGTGGCAAGAGTTAATTTAAGTATGAAGATCCTTAGTAGCCCGAGTATGACGGTTCAGGCATGTATTCCCAGCTCTCTGAAGGCTGAGGCAGGAAGATTTCAAGTTCAAAGCCTGCCTAGTTTTTGAAGTGAGACCCTGCCTGAGCAGCAGACAAAGAATAAAGGCCAGATGTGTGCTTGGAACATTTGTTTTCTAGAGAGCAGAGGTTGCCACACTCGGGCCAATTGGAGATTTGCTCTAGGCATGGACAGTCACCACTAATAGCTTCCAAAGGTTGTTTTATTTTCAAAATAAAATCCTTCAGAAGCCTCTATGGAACTTAAGTCCTAAAGAATAATTTTGGGGGCTGGAGAGATTGCTCGGTGGTTAAGAGCACTGACTGCTCTTCCGAAGGTCCTGAGTTCAAATCCCAGCAACCACATGGTGGCTCACAACCATCTGTAATGAGATCTGATGCCCTCTTCTGGGGTGTCTGAAGACAACTACAATGTACTTACATATAATAAATAAATAAATCTTTTTTTTTTTAAAAAAAAAGAATAATCTTGAATTCACTAGGATTCTCAGTGTTGGAGCTAGAAAACAGGTGAGCACTGAATGGTTAAGAGTGTTAGCTCCTCTTTCAGAGGAGCAGAGTTCCTTCTTAGGACACACAGCATTAGCACTTGTGTGACTCCAGCTGCAGGGAATCTGACGCCATCTAATTAATGCCTTCTGCTAGCCTCCAGGTGAATACTCCCTCACCCCTCACCCCACACAAGTAAAATAAATCTTAAAAAAATTATTAGCCTTAAGCAGGTATGGTGGTATATACCTTTAAACCAGCAGAGAAATGGAGCCTGTCACATCTCTGTGAGTTTGGGGCCAGCCTGGTCTATGTAGTGCAGTGAAACCCCATCGGAAACAACCATGATAACAGAGGAGCCCTGTGGTTCCCAACCTTTATGTTGGTATCTGATAATCTCATCTTTAATGGTAGTTCTGTGCAGCACAAAGGGGTTTTACCCCAAAGCTCAACATCTAACTTATAGGCCAGAATTTTTGAGCCCCTTCACCATAAATTGAGGATTCAGTTTCAACATCTGTGAATAGGCCTGATCTACATTGAGGGATAGGGATGCTGAAAGATCAAATGCAAGTGGAAAGGGCTGACAGCTCAGGCAGTTATGGCTGACAGGGACTTCCTGGCAGAATGGAAAGGGAGAACGACATTTATGGTGGTAGTTCTCAACCTGTGGGTCGCAGCAGGGGTTACATATCCTGCTTATAAGACATTTACATTACAATTATATAATAGTAGCAAAATTACAGTTATGAGTTGGCAATGAAATAATTTTATGGTTGGGGGTCACCATAGCATGAGGAACTGCATTAAAAGGTCCCTGCATTAGGAGGGATGCGAGCTATGGAGTCCCACTGTGGGAAACAGGCAGCTCAGGCAGTTATGTCTGGTGCTGTCTGTCCATGCTTGTCACACACCAGCTCATCAGAAACAGAAGCTATTTTTATGGCTTGTTTTTTTTTTTTTTTTTTTTTTACTTTGTTCTAAATCTTGGGACCTCTGGCCACAGAGGTGGGAGGAATGTCTGATGAGAAAGCAGTTGGTCCTTTCAACATTTTACTCTTGGTTTCTGCTTTCTATGTGGGAAGGCTTCCCATCTAAAGGATAGACAGCACAGACGAGAACACTTCCAACTGAGATCCATGAAACCTACTGTCTTAGAATTATGGACTGTACAATGACCCGGTTTCATGGAAAGGATCCTGATAGCCACACATACTGCTGAGGTCTACCCAGGGTCCCATGTGTGCTAGTTGAGTGCTCTGTAACTGAGCTGTCAGACATTCTCTCTTTCTTTTAAAATTTATTTATTATTATACTTAAGTACACTGTAGCTGACTTTAGACACACTAGAAGAGGGTGTCAGATTTCATTAAGGGGGGTTGTGAACCACCATGTGGTTGCTGGGATTTGAACTCATGACTTTCAGAAGAGCAGTCAGTGCTCTTACCCACTGAGCCATCTTGCCAGCCCCCTGTCAGACATTCTTATACCTGCCTCTAACCATCACCTTCTATAATTCTTTTAAGCTAAAGCATTGACTCTGTTTCAGACAGTCCATCCTTCACTTCCTGTTTAGATGTGCTGAGGCATTCTATATTGGCTAACTACATGCCAAAGAGTCCCTCCCCTCATTAACTTGAGGACCCAAAGGACAAGTTCTCACAGTCTCTAGAAAAGGAGTCAGGATCTCTCTTCTCCACCTTTGGCCTCTTGTCCTCCTTTTCAATGCTGTACTTAGCATATCTCACAGAAGCAAGCTGGGCTGAAGTTCATATATAGATTAAAGTCTGTAAACTCTTTTAACAGTCTTGAATCATCTAGTCCAGGACAGTAAACCAGAATCTGAAATTAAAACACGTGGCTGGAGGGATGCCTCAGTGGTTAGAGCACTGTTGCCTTTGCAGAGGTGCCAGATTCCATTCCCAGCACCCCCATGGTGGCTCACAATCATCTCTAAATCCAGCTCCAGGGGATCCAAAGCCTTCTGCTGACCTCTGCAGGCATTAGGATTTCATGTGGCACACATACACACATGCAGGTGAAACACTCACTTCCATGTTATAACATTTTAAAGCTGGATTTCACGTCCCCACACTGATAAACAGTTTCTCTCTCAAAGATCTATCTGCAGAAGCTGAGGCTGTGATCCTAACCACTTTAGAAATTGTTAGAGCATCTATTATTTACTTTCTTTGAATGTCTTTAATATCATCACCAGCTACAGATGGCTGGATAGAAGGAACAAGAAGGCTCTGCTTCTGGTTGGGTAGGGTTAGTTATGGAAGAGACCTTAGCCGTCAGCTGCTATGACTTCTGAACAAGGCCCCCAAGCCTAGTCTTGTCTTAGTCAGGGTTTCTATTCCTGCACAAACATCATGACCAAGAAGCAAGTTGGGGAGGAAAGGGTTTATTCAGCTTACACTTCCACATTGCTGTTGATCACCAGAGGAAGTCAGGACTGGAACTCAAGCAGGTCAGGAAGCAGGAGCTGATGCAGAGGCCATGGAGGGATGTTCCTTACTGGCTTGCTTCCCCTGGCTTGTTCATCCTGCTCTCTTATAGAACCCAAGACTTCCAGCTCAGGGATGGCACCACCCACAAGGGGCCCTCCCCCCCTTGATCACTAATTGAGAATATGCCTTACAGATGGATCTCATGGAGGCATTTCCTCAACTGAAGCTCCTTTCTCAGTGATAACTCCAGCTTGTGTCAAGTTGATACAAAACCAGCCAATACACACATGTTCCTACCGGAGTTGGCCCCACTGGCTGACAGAACTCTGCGGGCTTGTGTATGAATGCTCCTCCACACACTGGCCAGTAGTTCCAGAAACCAGCTCTCTATGGCTCCTTCCCATCTCCACCTTCCCATGCTCCTCAGATCTGTCCCGTGCTGTCTGCTGTACTCTCAGTACCTCACCTCCAATACCATATCTCTGTGCAAGGAAGCCTGCGTTGACCTCCAGGCATGGCCTCTCTCAGAGACCTCTCCTTTGTACCACTCCCTACAAGTCAGCACAGGCAGGGGCCAATCTTGTTTTCACCCTTCCTTGTTCCTGGAGCCTGGGGGTAAGGAATAAAATATGTTGAGTAGGTAAATGATGATAGAGCCTTTTGTTTTTCAGTGTTCTTAAGATTATGGTAGCAATGAAAATAAAATACTCGAAGAAAGCTAACATTGCTGGCAGGCAGGACAGGCTCAACCACCAGCAAAAAGAATGTATGGGCTCAATTGAATCAGTGAAATTTAGAGGCAGGGGAATGCTCAGGGGCCATTCAGCATATTCAAGTGCAGGTGCTCTTCTGACAAGAGCAGTTACTGTCAGCATAGGATTAGTACTATCTAAGCAGACAACTGTCTTTTCTTTTACTTGTTCAGCCCACGAGGCAGTTTCTAGAAACTTCTCTATGAATGGAATCTTCCCTAGACCACAAGGAAGGCAGTTTCCTCATTCCAGCATATCTCAGCTTTCCTCACTGTTTCTGTTTGCTGTTCTCTCTCCACTGCCACTCAGGATAACTTTGTGCCAGTGGGAGGCTGCATTTAAGGAAGTCTCACGTTTCTCTCATCCCGACTATGGGAAAATGTACTCTTTCATCTCAGAATATGATTCTCAACAGCAGATTCCAAGTCTGTAGTTATGTGTGGGAATATATGTGAGAAACAGGCCCGCTGGAATTGGCTCTACTTAGGGTCTAAGTTTAAACAAAGATTACTATTTGTGTGTGTGTGTGTGTGTGTGTGTGTGTGTGTGTACAGCATAGCACTCCTGTGGAGACCAGAGGACAGCTTTCAGGACTGAGGAGTCCTCTCTTTCCAACTGTGGGTTCTAGGAGCAGAATTGAAGTTGTTAGGCTTACAGATGCTGAGCCATCTCACTGGCCAGGGCCTAACTTTTATAAAATGCACTATCACACTGAAACAGCATCCTCAAGTAGAATTCCTCACCTGAATCAGTAACTAAGAGAGGCGAGGTACTTCATAGTTCTTTAGTGTTGCCCTGCTAGCATTCCAGCCCCAGATACAATAGTTTACTCAGAAGACCAATGGCCCGTTAAGTCAGCACTTCCTGAAGGCCCCCAGTCACAGCTTCACTTTGGTCTCATCAAAATTTTCAGGACTGGTTCATATTAGAGTAACTTTAAAGATTTCTGGCTATAGGATCATTTCTTTTTACTAACCTTTAGTATTTGAAGTCATCCGTGATTTGGTAATCTTTCTATGTGTTCCCTCCCCTCCACAGCGCATAAATGAAGAGGCAACCCATGAGGTTGTTAAACAAATTCTATTCAGTAGCTGGAAAAGTCAATTTCCTGCGGAATGACAGGAATTACATAGAAGCAAGCAATTTTATTTTCCTCAAATGTAGCAATAATTTTAATCTGTACATACATAAAACAAACAGTGCAATTATAAAACCTTGAAGGTGACATGCATACTTTAAGGTGCAGTGGGGATGGGGGAGGACATTAGCATCTCCAACTTTCCTTACTGATGTTCTTTTCTAGGTCCTTTCGCAAAAGCGCCAAGTCGGGAAAATCCATCTGGAATGCTGAAATTAAAGGTGAACTTCCTGAAGTCTGCACGCTTATTATCACAAACAGAATGGAAACGACCTCCTAGAGCAGTTTGGTAGGAGCTAGAGTAACACGGCTGGGCTTTCAAGCTGGAAATGAATGAGATCAGGGATGCATTTTCTGAAAAACTAAAAAAGATAATGTCTGTAACTGAGGGTCCTATTTCTGTTTCATAGTTGCTACCACATGAGCCCTTCCACCATTTTCAAAGTCCTGTAGTTTCTGAGTAGATGCTGTTCAGTGGAGTTGTTTATACCAGGGGTGGTGAGATGCAGAAGGAAGGACCTGGGGAAATGGCTTCTTCCTTGAAGTCTTGAGTCCATGCTCCTCATCTGCATTGGTTCTTATGGCCTTTTCTCTGCCGTGTGAGCAGAGGTAGCTGGTGCAGAAGGTCAGTGTTGCCGTCCACAGGCCCAGGGATGCTGGGCAAGGTTAGCACGGGGTCTCCCTTAGCCTTTCTGGCCACGCCTTGCTCAAGCTCGCCTGGCCTGGAGCACAACTGCTAGCACTAGAGTCAGTTCGCTGGCTCCTTTCTCGGGGCCAGGATGAGATGGGATGTGATGTGGCAGAGTAACAAGACAAGGGGGTAACAGGGTACCAGTTAGCCTCGGAGCAGAACAGAGAAACACATTTGCACTGATGGAGATTCAAATTCCTAAAGTTATTCTGAGACAAGAAAAAAAAAAAGGAGCTTTTCTTTGAGCACTGATTTCCCTTCACACAAGCGGCCTGTGTACTTGGATCAGCTGAGCCTGGACACTCTGAGGCCTCCTCTAGCTCAGCTAGAATAGCTCTTTTCTAGCGGTGCCACCTTGATGAGACCCAAAGTAAATCCATACATGGCTTCACAGTTACTGGGATAATGAAATTACCAGCCAAATGTAATTGTAATTCAATCAACATTATATTTCACACACAAATTTAGAAAAACCAAGAGGATGAAAAAAAAAGCATAAAATTAAACAGAATAAAATCAATTTCTACAAGAAATCAAAATATATTTACAGTGAGATTTTAGGAAAAAAAAGCTACTCGGATCATAAACTTAATTTTATTTTAAATAACTTTAGCTACCTTGCTGTTAACAGAGTAAAAGCAGAAAGAACAGGCTGCCTTCCCTGCAGACTTAATCAGAAAATTGTATCTACAATAATTGATAGAACTCGGTTCTTGTCCTTTACCCATCTCATCAAAAATTATTGCATTTTCCCCCAAACTGCATTTTTGGATTCCTTGGTGAATATACTCCTTTCATCCTCTTTCCTGGAGGCATCTTGGTTTAAATCCATCTTTATAAAAAGGAGAAGGGGTACATATGTAGACACAAAATATTCTCTTGATGCCAACAGATACAGAGTTCCTTGAAGAAGCTGATTGTACACACAAGCTGCCTGGGCTCGGCTCGGGTCGGGTCGGGGAGGCTGTTGGTGGGAGGAGCATGACAGCCTTTG
Source organism: Montemys delectorum (assembly GCA_019843815.1). Classification (NCBI taxonomy): domain Eukaryota; kingdom Metazoa; phylum Chordata; class Mammalia; order Rodentia; family Muridae; genus Montemys; species Montemys delectorum. Next base: position 13,466 of record JADRCD010215013.1, read on the forward strand.
GTGGACAGACAGGCAAAACCCCACAGGCTCTTCTTCCAGGGCAGGGACGGGGCTGAGCCGGTGAGGCAGGGCTTTGTCTTCCCCTCCGAACTTGTTATTTTGGTTTCCCTCCAAAAGCCTTCATCCAAATAAGAAGCCAATGACTGATTATAAAAATAAGAATAATTAACTTTTGGCTCAAGAAATAAGATTGTCCAACTGTTCTGCCTTGTTCTTCTTTTCAATATCCAAGGCCTTTACAAAGAAGGAAACAAAACACCACCTCTCAATCTCCCAGCAAGAGTGAACTTTTTTCTTTTTTTTTCTTTTTTTTTTTTTTTTTTGCTCCAAATGCTACGACCTGAAGAATGGCTGCAGATTGAGATATCAAAAATCTCAGAAAAATATATAATATATTTGTATAACTCTGCATGTCTATTATTTAAATTTCACATTCCTTTAAAAGTGGTTACTCAGTCAGTAGCTGCTGAAGGAGGCTCTTCTGCTGGGCCTGGGGGGTCTGTGGTCCTGATGTGGGCTTTTGAGTTCCCAGTGGACCAGGCTGGTTCAGGTAAGGGTCCCCGCCTACCAGATTCACTGTACACTGGACGTCAGCAAACACCTGAACCTGCTGCACCTGCTGGAACACAAATAAAAGATGTGTTGAGACAGAAGGGCCTGCCCCCCCGGCTTATGAGTGGGTACTACGTGAAGTGGAAACTCACTAGAGCTCCTCTAGTCTGTAGTCACCACAGAGAAGAACTCTTCTGTCTTCTTGTCCTACAAAAAGAAAATCGCTGCACTCATTTTGCTCAGGGTTCTGGAAAGTTCACACTTAAAATAAAACCAAAACTGGACTGGTCACGCCTCCTACAAGGTTGCCACCTGGACTCAAAGTATCTCTCTAGTACTGTCAAGGCCGGGAAAGCCCAGCCTCAGAGTGTGGGGACACAGTGGTGGGTTTTAAAAATCACATGCGAATTGGAAAACTAGTTCCAAAGCAGTCTATGGATGACTTTAATAGGGGAAAATTTTTTTATGTCACTGAGAAATAAGGGCTTTAACTGAGTATTAGTAAAATAAGGTGAGCACACTCTGCACCACTGGCACCACTGCAGCTCACATCTGGATGGTTAGTGTGGTAATCTGTACATAGCTCCTTCACTGACTTAACATTTACAACACAGAGCAGCACAGAAATTTTGCCTTTGATTTTTTTTCCCTCATAAACAATTTACTTAAACACACAAGCAAAAACAAAACAAAACAAAACAAAAACAAAAAACATCATTTGAGAACAATGTAAATTTCCCTTTATTTCTGGTAGTATATACTATAATAAATTAATGTATTCCTCAAAAAAGTCTAAATTTTCAGTTCTGCATCTCCTATTAGAAAACAAAGCCAGTATTAGTCTTTCCCCACTAGCCTTATTAAAACATTTTCTATAGAACTGATTAACAGGCCACACTTCTGAATGCTCCAGGTGACAAATAGAAATGCTTTCTAAGGTAGCACAGTGACTAAAACTTTCGGCAAATGTGCCTCATATTTAACAGGTTGTAAAGGATTTTATATTAGTAATTCCTTATTTTGGTCATTTATCACTAATGCACGCCAGTCACATTCAACTCTTCTGAAAATGTTCTATCCTAAATGGAATATAAGCTGTTTCTATTACCCCTACTGCTCAACTGGCCAGTGTCCCATCATCAAGTCTGTGTCAAGCTAGCCTGTGGTCCCTTATTCTTACTCCCTTTGTGTGCCCCTTGACTTCCTCTCCAGGACACAGACAGCCATGGAGCCCTTCAGTGTCTGCTGAGTTAGGCCAGCATCCCTCCTTCCCTATCAGCCTTGGTCCCCAGCGTCTCAGGACTGGTTCCTGCTCTGTTGAGCTTTCTCTCATGAGTCCATCACGCATCATCTTTGGTCCATTTCCAGTGCTGCTTCCTTCCCATAGTGGGCTCTTGTAGCTACTGTTCCTATTCTTTTTCTTCTGGAAACCCACAGGGCCTTCTCTTCTCACAGCAACCTCCTAGCCCACTTCCTGCTTCTCCACTCCATTTTCCTCTCCTCTTCTCTGTTTGTCCTCACACAGCTAAACTGTGGCACTCCCTTCATCTTCTCCTTCTCTGCATATCAGCCTTTATGCCACCATTCCTGTGATTTCTATATATAGTTCTGTCTCACTCACTTTCCAGTTTCTGTTTGGCAAACACAGAACGAGGGACTAAGAAGACATCATGATGGGCTATAATGAATGAAGACTATCCCACTAGACCTTCAGGGGAGCACAAACAATGATGCCTTTCCATTTTCAAATCAACACAGAAAATTCTATGTTCATTTGTTTCTAAGATGAAATATTGGAGCAGAACATCATAGTTTATTTTCTTCCCTAAATATTTTAAAACAATCTTGATAAAAAGAAAGGAACCACAAAATAAACTAGAAAGAAAATTCTGCTTCTTTATAAGGAGTATTTTAAAAGAGTGTATAAAAGTTATAGAGAGTAAGTCAGATTTCAAACTTTTATGAGGCTGCCTGAGACCTTTAAATGGCTACACCTGCACAGGCAGGTACAGGCTGACAGAAGGAGCTGGAGATATGCTGGGGAGAGGGAGAACCCAGCACCAGACTCCATGAGTTCACTGCACACTTTTTACTTAATTCAAGCACTGTCTGATGACTCTAGAACCTTAAAACTTGCTTGTGAGTCATTTGTCATGCTGCCTGGGACATGTCTCTATGAGGGTGACTTTGAACATCTAGTGAATGAAAACTGCCCCCCATTTTCCATCACAAAATGCTTGTTCTTTATCTTCTGGGACTTAGATGAAGGCTCAGCCTCTGGACACAGCCTCCTGACTCACTTTTCTATTCCAAACCCCAACAGACCTTCCTTTACCTCTTCTAGCCAAGGAGAAAGACAAACTAGTGTGTCTTTCCTTCAGGGATGAGCCCAGATCCCTTCATCCTTCACTCAGTAGTCAACTCATCTAGAAATGTGACACCATCTACTCTGCCTCTATTGATTTCTGTGACTAACACTCTTTCTCTTCCCCTCTCCCTTCTCCCTCCCTACTTCCTTCCTTCTCCCCCTACCCTAGGTCTGTCTGTCTGTCTTAAGGTCTTAAGACAGGGTTTCTCAATTTAGTCCTGGCTATCCTGGAACTCACTCTGTAGACCAGGCTGGCCTTAAACTCACAGATCCGCCTGCCTCTGCCTTCCGAGTTGTTGGGATTAAAGGTGCGTGCCACCACTGCCTACTGATTCCCATGACTTCTTATCACAAACTTTTTACTCTCAGTGGCGGTGGCTTCCTACAACTATAAGACTATATAACTGTAACAATTTCCTGCCTCTGGATCCCAACAACTGTCACTCTTTTCTTCTTCATGTGGCCTGAGGACTGTTGTTCAAGCCTAGCTTAGTCCATCTCCTATGTAAATGTCCTCTGACCATCTTAGCTTTATTCGCTGATTTTTTTTCAGTACTGGGATGGAACCCAGAGCCTTCTATGAGGTAGACAAGTGTCTTGCTACTGAGATGTATGTCATCCCTATTTCTCCTTGCTGTGAATGCTTGGGTTTTGTTATTTATAGCATATATTCGGTAGTCTACCTTGTTTGGTTACACAACAATTTATGTGCATGATTCTGTGTGCTGTGTGACCAAGAAGACTTGGTCAGTGGGAGAATCTCTCTAGCTTTGTGAATAATGCACATAGCTAAAGGTCCTCAGGGTCCATTTCTCCGTCTGTGAAGGGAAGGAGTACTGCAGCCTCCACAGTCACAATGGAAGGTTAAATGAGATAAAGCCCACTGTGGAGAGCACGGGGCCTGGCAAGTCATAAACTTTACAGTGAGGATGTAGGTATTTCTATGTCTCTGTCTAGCCTAATGCTTATGTTAATATTAAGAGACTGAAGACTAAATCAGCTGCCAAAGTGAATTAGCTCTGCCCCTAAATTTAGAAGAGACCGTCTTGCTCTTTTGTGCTGTTCAGAAGCACCCTGCTAGGGAGGCACAGTGCAGAGCAGACACTGCTTTATCTCAACTGAAATAGTCTGAGGTCTTTGATTACAGCATTTTAGAACACTGGCTTGCAGAGTTTGTATCACTGATGAGTGGCCACATCTGTGATTCCACTATCTGACCCGGGAACTAAGTTAAATCCTTTGCAGCTTATCTCATTTAACCTTCTCAACACCCAGTGAGCAATTGTCTTGGCAGCTTTGCAGCCATACAAAGCTCAAGAGAGGGCTTTAAATTCCATAGTGCCATGGCTGGGAAGGAAAGAGCCAGGGAGCACACCCACATCTGACTTCCAGGGTTCAGCTCTTAACCATATGTCATGTGACGTCCTCCAGGTATCCAGAGTGATTGCATCTGCCAGCTCTGCACTAGGATTTTCTCTCTTACTGACCTGGTTTCCATCTGCGTCTGTTTTGAGAAGGTCAGTAGATGAGAGCTGGTTGCAGTAGAGGCCTGTGTGTCTCAGTGCTGGGTCATTCATCTATTAAGGACAAACAAAAGACCAAATTTTCAGCTAGTTGTTTAAGCTGAAAACCACATTCTTTAATAAGATGGACAGAAAAGTTCTAGGAGGACTGCCAACTGAACAGCCATCTATCACACTGCCAAGAGCTCCTTTGTGGGTGGAGACTACGAGGAACTTCTAGACATGCTGGTGCTGCTCTTTTGCTGACTAGGTGGCAGCCTGGAATGCTTGGCTTGTGAGAACCAATGAGTTGTATACTTTTCTGTATATTCTAATAGTTGGCATGAATAAAAAGCAAATTCTTTTTTTCTGTCTCTCTTTCCTTGACTTGCTCGCTCTCTCTCTCTCTCTCTCTCTCTCTCTCCTCTCACACATGGATACACACTCAAGCTGATTCACCACCTCAGCTAAGAATCAGTAACAAAGGCTGGAGAGATGGTGAGCTCCTCTCAAAGAGGACCTGAGTTTGCTTTTTTAGCACCCTTATCAAGTGGCTCGACCCATCTATAACTCTAGCTCCAGGGCTAGAGTTATATCCCTGCCTTTGGCTTCTGCACTTATATGTGGATCCACATACCCACATGAATGCATACACCCGAACACACACCCTCATGCATACACACACAGACACACACAGACACACACACACACACACACACACACACACACACACACACACTTAATAAAATAAATCTTAAAAAAATATCAGTAGCAAAGATCATATTTATACCACAATCTGAATTCTCATACACACACACACACACACACACACACACACACACACACACACAGACACACACCCAAAAACCAAACCAAACAAACAAACCAAATAACCACCCCCCTCCCCAAACTGGATAGAGTATGAAACAAAGGCATTTTAAGATAGCAGACAAAGGCAATGTAGAACACTGTATCTTTGAGATCTGGAAAACTACTGGGAATTCACTATTGTAGCAATTTTCTAGTCTACAGTTGAGTAGGCTGCTTGAGTTTAGAAGCTATTAGAATTCACCGGGGAGAATATCAAAGAAGAAAAGTTCAAAGAGACAGGTCTGAAAATGTGCAAGGTCCTCTGGTTTGTGGCTCACAGTGTAGAGGAAAGAGATGCCTGAATAGATAAGATGGGATAAGCCCAAAGCCCACATAGCTGGGACCAGGTCTCTATCTCAACAGCCAGAGGGGAAGAATGCCAGATTCATGAGGTAGCAGGAAATACAGTGGGGCCTTAGGAAGGCAAAAGTGCATATAGAATAAGTACTGCTGTATGCCAAATAAAAAGTTAAGACCTCAAAGAATCAAATTGCTTCCAGGAAACTGAAATGCTTCCCATAACAAAGATCAGAAATATTTGTAAGAAGATAGATGGTAAATTTCATAGTCTTATGTTCAACAAAAAAATTACCAGTCATGTAAAGAACAGAGAATTATGAGCCATAATGAAAAAGAAATCCAATGAACTGAAATCTGTTCCAAGACAGTTTAGGTGATAGGACTTGCCAGGTGAGGATTTAAGATAGTTGTTTTTCATATGTTCAAGAAGCAAGAAGAGCTCTTACTTTGCCATTGCCTACTCCTATAAAGGCAGAGGCTTGGAAAGCTCAAGATTCAGTTTCTCCTAGAACCCACAGCCATGCCTAAGGAGGGCATTGCTGGGAGAGGTGTAGTGGATTTTAACACTGCTGCAGGAGGGGCTGAAGACTGCCCTGAAGACATCTATGATGGCCTAGCACTTGAGTTGTGAAGTTCCTAAAGCCTTTCAAGCACCAAGTCCATCTTTGTGCACTTACCAAACCAACCTAACTAAGTTTAATGGCAACAAGAAACTACCCCCAGTGGGTAAGCTTCTGTAAAACTGATGGAGGGAAAATCCTGTAAAATGGTTGCTATAGCTGGACAGTGGTTAAGACTTGTGGCAAAGATTCTTAAGCAAGGTTGTAACTAAATACTTCAAATTCAAGAAATGAAATAATGAAAAATCTGGCTCATTCAAAAAAGAGAACTGGCAAGATGACTCAGTTTCTCACATAACTCATGAGAGGTGACTCAGCAGGTAAGGCATCTTCTGCACAAGCCAGAGACCTGAGTTCCTTCTCCAGATCTACACAGAAGCCGAAGCAGGGAGCTGACTCAACATCAGAAGAAGAAAACACAGGAAAGATGAAAGGTACGTTAGCAATTTGAAATAGAAAATATTCATATATAACATCTAGATATTGAAATGTCTGAGATGAAAAACACACCACACAAAATTAACAGATTAGATAATGAAAAATATCAGTGGAACATAAGCTAAGGAAATAGAAAGTACTTAAAACAAACACACAGGGGCCTGCAGAGACAGCTCAGCTGAGTAAGCGCTTGCTAGGGTACATGAAGCCTTGGATTCAATACTCAGCACCACATAAAAAAATTCAGGTATGGTGGCATATGTCTGTAATCACAATACTTGACGAAGCAGGAAGATCAGAAGTTCAAGGTCAGCCTGGGCCATAGGACCCACTCACTTCGTGTGTGTGTGTGTGTGTGTGTGTGTGTGTGTGTGTGTGTGAGTGTGTGTGAGACTGAACTTTGTGCTAAAATCAACTCCCTCCTCCAGCCCCAGAGTACCACTGAACGATGGGATACCTTCAAATGGTCTACTATATGTGTAGCCGGAGGGACAGTGACAGAAAAAAAGTTTGAAGAATGACTAATATTTTCCTAAATTTGATGAAAATTATACATTCATGGACCAAGAATCTAAATAAGTCCCAAGAATAGGAAACCATAATCAATTACTGAAACTCCATCACAAAGAGGATAAAATGACAGCAGAGATAAATCCCTCATCAGAATAAGCTGCAAGGCAGCAGCTTCAATGTTCTGAAAGTTAACATGGCCACACTGGGACTTGGGAAAAGTACTTCCAAAGATAAAGCAGGAACAAAGACTTAGAAAGCCAAAAGGCATTCAGACATATAAAGCCAAAAGACTTGGCAGCAGGCCTGAACCATGGTAAACACTACAGGGGGAAGAGAATTACACCAGATGGGCAAACACAAAAAAATTACTTAAAATTTAAAAACAGCTGGATGTCTGAAGAAATAATGACCATGTAGTGAGGCATATATAACATATGCAGATACAATAGAAGTTATAACATAGGAGGGCTAAGTGGAAACACACTACATATTGGTTTTTATACTACATATGAGGTGACAAAGCAAGATAGCTATGGAAAATGAAAGAATATAAATGCTAAAGCAAAGGAGACACAATAAAGAAACATTCAAAAAGTCAAAAAGAGGACAAAGCAAAAACAAATGAGATGGGCTATGTAAACCTAACCATACCATGGGCCATGGCAGTATATGCCTTTAATTTCAGCACTCAGGAGGCAGAGGCAGGCAGATCTCCATGAGTTCAATACCAGCCTGGCCTACATAGTGAGTTCCAGGCCCAACAAGGTTATATAGTAAGACCCTATCTCAAAAAACAAAACAAAAAAATCCAATCATACTGATAACCACATTAAATATACATGGAATAATCAATCTAATTAAAAAGCAAAGACTATTGAATTAAACAAAAAGGTAAAAAAAAAAAACTACATAAGGAACACCTGTTAGATATACTTTTACCCAACTCATTATATTTTGTTTTAATCTAATGGAGATAGTGAATAACCTAATCTAATAAAAACAAGGATAAAAACAGGTACATAATTTGATTTTGTGCCTTTATTTTGCTACAAGATATAGATCAAAAGATGGGCATTGAAGCACTTAGTAATTGGGAGGTAGAGGAAGGAGAGCAGGAGTTCAAGATCATCCTCCTTCACATAGACAGTTGTAGGCTAGCCTGGGCTACATAAAACCTTGTCTAAAACAAGTAAACAAAATGACACAGATTGTTAAGTTACGAGGTTCTGTTTCCTTAGGCTTACTATGTAATTTATGGGAAACAGGATTGAAAAAGGAAATCTATAGATAAGATAGCCAGTGTTTTTGTGTGTGTGTATTCTATACTATTATTATAATGTTATTCTATAATCTATAATATCATTCTATAATATTCTAGGGGTGTCAGAAGAAAATCTGCAGGAGTCAGTTCTCTCATTTTAACATGTAGACCCTAGGGCCCAGAGACTGAGCTCAAGTAGTCAGGCCTGACTAGCAAGCACCTTTACCCACTGAGCCATTTGTCTGGTCATTTTATATTTTATATTTTTATTTTTAATATTTAGCTGTATGGGTGTTTTGCTTATGTGTATGCCTGTGCACCACATACATGCAGAGGCCAGAAGAGGGTGTTGGGACCCTCGGAGTTACAGATAATTGTAAGACCCCATGTTCGTGCTGGGAATTAAGCCCTGGTTCTCTGGAAGAGCAGCCAATACTCTTAACCACTGATCCCCCGTTCTATCTTTCAAGGATGAGTAATAATCAGATGGTGGGAAGGAATAAAGAAGCTTGGTTCTTGCAGATAACTGTCAACACACCTGGTTTTCCTTGGTCGTTGACAGTGTTGGGCTGTGTGTAGCAAGTCTGCCAGCTATGCTGCTTACCTGCTCAGAGCACACAGTGTTCATCCCTGGCATCTGCAGAGAGCTCATTTGCATCTGGCCCATCATTGGATTCATGTTCTGAACGTTTGCGTTTCCACCTGCCATGGACACGGTGATGCTCATGTTGTTGTACACGCCTGGCTGTGCAGGTGCAGGCTGGCTCTGGACAGCTTGACTGAACACACTGTTAACTCAAAAACAATCCAGGTTACATGCACTGTTCATAAACGTGGGGTTAAAGGGACTAGACAGACTTCCAACTAAAATATTTTACATTTTAAATACATGTAAGGCTGTATCTTACATATTAGAGCAGCTTATAATTCAGGTACATTCGGAATTCTGTCTAATGGGCTCAATAATGAACTGGTTCATGTCGAGTTCCCTCCTCAGTGTTGAACATAGATTAATTTCGTATCTTTTCTTGGATGCAACATATAAGGGCTTGATTTTAACTAACCTCCTTACCTTTTCATGGTCAGGTTTTGGATTGTTACTATTCCAATGATCTCAAATGTAAAATAGGTTTATTTTAGTAGTTAAAATAATTTGGAATAAATTTGAAGTAAATTCAAATTGGAACTTTATATTCAAACCCTGAAAATCCTCAATGACACAAATGTATACTTCTAAAAGAAAACACAGTTTGTCTTTTGTAAGATCTAAAAATACCAAATATTTTGATTGTTACTTGATCGTTATTTCCGATTCCCAAAACAATTTTGCCAGTTGTTACTTATTTGTTCTTTGTTAGCTGTCAATGTTAAGTAGGACTTCCTGACATCTATAGCTTCAGCCCATTAAGGTAATCATACTGAAATCAACAAGCCAAGAAAAAGTCTATTCATCATGGCTGAAGAAAAGTAGCAATTTCCTCCCCAAGTTAATTATAAAACACTGAAAATTATATGCCTCAGAAATAGTCCATACTGCACCTATGAACCTTTCAGGTCTGCACAGTGTGTAAGCTTGTTAGGCAGTGTTCGTACAACTAAAGGGACTGAATATGTCTATTAACCTATGTTCACTTTCCAACAAGAACATTTCACCTTAGATAGCATTCATTTGTCAATTGGTACCCAAGTCATCCCAGTGGGGAGTCAAGCTCTGTAAATTAACACATATGGAAGTCCTAAGAACTGCAGTAATGTCAAACTGAAGCAAGCTTAGTTAGAGCTTAATTTTCTTTTAGATTTACATTTGAACTATATATTAGCTTGTGTTCCTTCAGACTGTTCTTAATTACACTTTACTTTTTTCCATCAAAGGAAGGAGATAGACCTCTCTGTGGCCTTAATCACTGCTGTAGGTCAGCTGGCTCATTGGCACCTTAGGTCCAGTTCTCATGAACCTGCATTCCTGTCCACCTCATGGGGATCACCACTGTTTTCTTAAGTAGTGCTACTTATTTTTCAACCCATAAATAGAGGGAAAAAAGAGAAGGATGAAGATGCTGGTCCAGAGTGGTTCCCATTGGCACTACAGGTTAGTAACAACAAAGAGGTCCTTGTTTAAGTAAGTCTGAGAAACAACAGGATGTGGCTTTTACAGTGGTTCTGCTTAGAACCACTCTAAGGTCTGTGTAGACAGTGACCCAGAGACAGCCCAGTTCTAGGACACTAGATTCGCTGTAACTATTAAGAGTCCTGACATCTGTCTGGGGAATCTGGCCATTACTCTGGCTCTAGCTGAGACAGGAAGCTACTGTGATGGATGCTACAGGACAAAAGGTATTGATGTTTGCCTTGTCGTGTGTTAGATGCAGTGGGTGAGTGGGGCAATGTTGTGATTTGTTGGTTTGTTTGATATGAGATGTGAAAACAGAAAAGTTTTTCTTCTGAAGAACTAGAAAAATGGAGCTCTCATTACTAAGATGGAGAAAGGTCGGAGAAGATCAGGGTTTAGGAAGAGTATCAGTTAGGTTTGTCATGTTAGCTTTGTGATGGCTTTAGACTTCTGAGTCTCAGATGTCAGTTAGACAGTTGGATATACAGCATGATATTTGGGGAGATTTGTAGGCTAGAGATTAAACTTTACATAAAAGCATAATCATCAGATTATTATACATACATATTATACTCACTTGCTATAGTAAGTCTAGAAGGAGAGAGATGGGGTGACTGAGGACATGAATGTGTTTATAGGTGTGTGTGAGGGCCTGGGGTCAGCTCAGTGTCTTCTTCAGGACTATCATCCACTTCCTGTGGAGCAGGATCTCTTACTGGCCTGAAGCTCACTACTTAGACTAGTGTGGCTTGTCAGAGAGCTCAAGGATCCTCTAGCCTTGGATTATAAACTGGTACCAACAGTCCTGGCATTTTGATGTGGTTTCTGGAGTTCAAACTTAGGGAGGTACTGCAGTGAGCCATCCGCCAGGCCTCAACAGTTTTTGTTTTTTAACAGGGTACCATGCAGCTCATGTTGGCCTTGTACTTACTAGGTAATGGAAGTCAATCCTGAACTCCTGATCCTCTTGCCTCTACTTCCCAAGTGCTGAGATTACAGGGTTGTCACAATGCTTGCCTCAAGATTGGATGTCAGAGCCAAGAGAACAATGAGTTATGAGAAAGAGGTCCTAGGATGGATTCCTGGGCTTGCATGGAGGCCAAGGGGCTTACCTCCAGCAAGAGAGCAAGAAAGAAAGGTGTTCTAAAATCTAAAAGAAGAAAGAACTTTTTAAAAAAAGGTAAATATGTCAAAGGCTCTGACAGGAATTGCACCTGGCATTACATAGGACACTAACCACTGTGGCAGGAACAGCTGTTGGTGGTGAAGATGAGTCTGACTGGCTCGACAGGGCGTAGGTGGAGGTGAGCAGAGCACAGTCTTTTAAGGAATTAAAGTGCAAGGTGCAACAGAGACAGGTTAGTGAAACCTGTCAGCATGGCTTCCCAGTTGTTCCCCTTTTCCCCTCCCTCTCTTCTCTTTCCTTTCTTCTTTACTTCCTCCCTATTCTCTGTCCTTATCTCTGTTTCTAGGGTCTCTACCTCATGGCTTGTATGTGCTAAGTAAGAATCCACTGCTGAGGTATACTGCTAGCCACTCATATTTAAACTAAATATGTAGGTGCCTCTAGTATGGAACGTTCATCCTGGGGAGTTGCCATGTCTAAGCACAACAGAAAAAGCTAGAAAAAGGGGCTGTGTGCCTACAGGGTGCAATTGCAACGACAGACCATGTAGTCTCAAGCGAGCTCAGGAACTTGGGATTGGAACATGCTAGGAGACTAAATGCTTCTTGCATGTTTCAGGGATGGTTCCACTCCCAACTCATTTACACACAGTCTTTACTGAGAGCTACACAGTTTTCTCACAAAAGATTTCCTCTCTCACCTTTCAGTGAACTTTAAGAGAATGTGGTTTTATGTTTTCAACTTTAACTGCCTTACTTATTATATTGTCAGACTAAATGGCTTCCCTGTCACCAGAACCAAGACACAACCAAATTAAAATCCTTATAAAATCAAGTGATGTGTGATGTGTGATAAGTTCAGCATTCAGAATTAAGAAAAAAAAACCTCAGTGAGGTAATTTTATAAGCTAAGTGGGTAAGATGAGGCCACTAAGACTCCAGACTTGCAAGAGCAGGTGAAGCAGATGACTCAAGATGCCCCAGGATTGTTGGGTATCGTCTGAGAGCTTTCAAACACTCTGAATGGAGTGAGGCTATGTGCCTCTCTGCTCAAATGAACTCTAGCATTTTACTAGCATGGCTTTAAGAAATTATCTATTCTGTTCTCAAAAAGAAAAAAAAAAGATTTTCTTATAATCATAGAATGGAGAATTTATTTTAATCATTGTATTTCAAACTTGATCTTTTTCTGTACCTACTGAGATAATAGAATATTTTCCTTTTGAAAGTATTTTCTCCATCTGTCCTAGAAAAGTTGTTACTGATGGGCATGGGCCTCATCCCTCAGGTGTGTGAGGACTGGGCAATAAGGTCAGAGCCACTAGACCCTTACGCTATAAATACACAAATCTGCCTAAATGATGAATTGATACTTCATACATTTAACAATTCTATTTTCCTTTGCCAATAACAAAATTCAGTTCCTTCTATCACGCAAATAGGATTTGTGTTCACAATCCAATCTCTCTGGATTGTGAACATACAATCACCTTAAGGAAGCATGGCTGCTCTTATGAGCTGCAGAGTGCCAGGGAATCTCATACAGAAAAACTATTCCCTTACTTGTTGTTTCCCATTGTTCCTTGCTGCCAGGCCTTCATGTCTGGTGACTGGTACCCAGAAGTGGGTGGAGTTTGTTGGAGCAGAGAGCTTTGAGGAGGAGGGATTGGCATCGGCACCATGGAGCTTCCAGGGCTTAGAGATGGGGCAAAGTTGGCCTCACCTTGGGGAACCAGTCCTGAAAATTGACACACATTAATTGATGTAAATACATCATAAATGTATCAACATCATAAAATAATAATAATAATAAAAACACCTGCCATAATTCATTTAGAAATTCCTTCTTTGACAGAGCAAAAATTAAGGAAAAGTGGTCTCTTGACATTGCAGGGAATTTTAGTACAAGTAGATAAACAAGGATGGAAGTTTGGAAGGGCTTTTAGTTCCTGAGTTATTCACTTGGACAGCAGGACTATATTTGATCTTTTTCTGTTTCATTTATTTTTTTTTTGCTAATAAGAATTTTCAAGTTCAAACAATGAACATATATAGTAGATTTCTTGTCTGAGTAAAAAAGATAACTTGAGAAAGGAAAATAATTAGGCAAGAAAAACCCATTTGTGAAATGCAAAATCATCAGAATGACGTTGGCCACTCCTTCCCAGGCTTCTCTGTGTGTTCTGCCTCCCTTTCCCCTCTTTAAAACAAGCTTTATTTACAGACATGAAAGTCACCCATGGCATCCACATTCAGTGAATATACAGAGTTGTGCAACCATTACCACAATGCAGCTTAAGTATTTGGATCCCACCTGATTCCTCACTGCCTGTCCCTAATGGACAATCCTTGTCTGTTTTCATGCAAACTCAGATCTGCATGTGTCACCATATAAACTATTCTTTGTTTTTGAGACAGGGTCTGAAGACTTCCAGGCTGGCCTTGAATGCATTACAGAATCAAGGATTACCCTGAATTTCTTACCTTCTTGTTTCTACCGTCTGAACTGCTGAGATTATAAGTATGGACGTCACCATCTGAAGCTGGGGTTAAACCCAGGGCCTATGCATGCTAGGAAGGCATTCTTCCAATGGAGCTAAGGCTACAGACTTCATAGGGTATCATCATAATATCATATCTGGTCTTTTGTGTCTGGCTTCTTTCACTTAGAATGGCACTTTTGGGATTCAACCATTTTGAAGCATTTGTCAGCTCACTGTTCATTCCTCTTTAAGTTTAGAAACATGCTTATTAGCAGACATCAATTTAACTATGTTAAGAAGCAATTGGTATAAAGACAGGATTTTATTTATAGACATTTTATTCTGTTCTAGTGACATACATCTCACTGTATGTATATACAGTCTTTGAAATTAGATAGTTGCCTGATTTTATCTTTCCTATGCAAAACTGTTTTGGTTATTCTAGGTTCTTTAAGTTTCCATATATATTAGCATATATAATATAGGGTAAGTTGTCAATTTTGCTAGAAAAACATTGAAATTTTGGATTGGATTATAGGACCAACTTCAAATGAGTTATCAGGTTATTTTTATTCTGTTTTGAAAAAAATTGAGCATTTTATTATTTTTATGTGCATGGATGTCTGTGCACCACATATATGCAATACCCATGGAGCCCAGAAGAGGGGCCGGATCTCCAGAGACTAGAGATACAGACAGTCATGGCTGCCAGGAATCAAACCAGTGATCTCTCTAGCCTTCATCACAATTAGATTACTGAGACAAGGCCTCTCTATGTAGTCTTGGCTGTCCTGGGCTGACCTTATAGACCAGGGCAGCCCTGAACTCACTGAGATCCAGCTGCCTCTTTTTCTCAAGAGTTGGGATTAAAGGCAGGCATCAAGGCTGGCCTACTTCCTCTGCTTTCCTCTTGTTATTCTAGTTTCCACTGTTATTCTCTTCTTATGTAACTTTTAACCAGCTGTTCACACCATCTACTGGTTTTTTTTTTTTTGTTTGTTTGTTTGTTTGTTTTTTTGGGACAGGGTTTCTCTGTGTAGCCTTGGCTGTCCTAGAACTCATTCTGTAGACCAGGCTGGCCTCGAACTCAGATCTGCCTGCCTCTGCCTCCCAAGTGCTAGGATTAAAGGAGTGCGCCACCACTGCCCGGCTACTGTGTTTTTTTAACCTATGCTTTTCTCTGCAAGTTTGATTTCTATTTTACTGATGTTATGTATACTTCTATTTAACATGCTCAAATTTCCTTCTAATTTACTGAACACACAGAACACATTCAGTTTCTAATTCCTTAGATTTTTGAACACGAAAGTTTCTACCCATTCTAACATCTGTATGGTTTTTATTAGTGTGTGTGAATTATATAAATGATAGGTCTTATTGTGACATTTTATGGATGTATGCAATATACTTGGATTATATTCACTTCGTCTATTGTCCTCTCTTGTCCTCTCTCCCTGGGTCCCCTTTGTCTTCTCAAGTAATCTGGGTTGGGTTTGATTGTTGCAGGCTACATTTTCCTGCTTCTTTGCCTACCTGGTGGTTTTAAAAGCCAAACTTCAGATTTTTTGAATTTTACCTTTTTAAGAGCTGTATAAATTTTTTTAAGACAAATATTTCTTAAGTGTTTCTGAGCTTACTATCTGGAGTGTGGTTAGGTTATATGGAATCCTAAGCTCTTTAGGGGCCTTTTATCTAGAGAAACCAAGAACAAGATTTGGGTTGGGACTTACTTTACCCCACTTGAGGTAAAACGATATTCTACTTGACACCCATGAGTTTGGAGGTTTTCCAGGCTGGTTAGAAGGGAAAATGGCCCCATGTGAACTCTGAACACTGTTTCTTCTAATCTTCAGGCTTGCTGCTCAGGCCCAGCTTGGGTGCACGTGGGCACACATGTTCTCAGGCTGAGAACTGCAGTGGGACCCTCTGTATGGAGTCCTGACTTTCTCTGGGTAGCTCTCTCCTCATGCTGTGCCCTCTGTACCTGCTGTCCCGACTTTCCCAGCCTGCCACTCTTGCTGCAGTGTGCTCTGCCAGTCCCTAGGACTGCTGTTTCCTGTTCTTTGTCTGACACTGTTTCTCTCCCACTGAAGAATGAATATGGCCACTCTCTTAGGCTAAAGCAGGAGCCCTTAAAAATGTGTTACTGTTTATGTTTTGTAACACTAGTACTTCCTTTTCACTTGTTTCCCTAAACAATTGTATCTCAAGGCTGAAGGCTTTTCAAGACAGATAAAGTTATAAAAGTCTAGAAGAAAAGAACAAGCAGCTGATAACTTAGTATAATTCCTTTCAAGTATTCTTCAAAAAGTCATGTATATTCTCAAAAAAGATTTATTTTTATTTTATGTGTAT
Organism: Montemys delectorum; assembly: GCA_019843815.1. Lineage (NCBI taxonomy): Eukaryota > Metazoa > Chordata > Mammalia > Rodentia > Muridae > Montemys > Montemys delectorum. The sequence goes on from JADRCD010215013.1 coordinate 29,963, forward strand.
ATGTGAGCGTCTGCAAGTATATATCTGCATGATGTGCATGCCTTGTGCCTGCAGAGGGTAGAAGAGAATGTCAGATATCCTGGAGCTGGAATAACACAGTTGTGTGTAGTGTGGTTTATCTTGTGCACCTGGCCCTTTAAAGGATCCCCAGTTGCTAGCCAATTGGCCCTTTAAGAATTCTTAGGCGTTAGAACTGCTTGACCCAATGACCTTCAGTGTCAGTTGCCTCTTCGATTTCTGGGAACAGGATAGATTGTAAAAAAAGCCAGCTGAGACAGAGAAAAGTGGATTGGTTAGCAGAGTGAGAAGAGAAGGCAGTTGGTGCAGAAGATATTGTTAGGAGACAGTTGAGCTGGGAGAAGCTGAGCTCAGCAGAAGCTAGAACAGTTGGGGAACTGAGGGTGGAACTGTGGGAGAAACATTTGGAGGGGCTGGCCAGGAGTTAAAGAGACCTGGCTAGCCACTTTACAGCTGTGAGCTGCCATGCGGGTGCTGGGAGCTGGACCTCGGTCCTCTGCACTAGTGAACGTTGAAGCTCATGTGCAGGGCTGACCTCTGTCTTCTCCGCCACAACACCACGAGGCCATGCTGTGCTCTTATGTCTTCACACACAAGTGCCTCTTATGTCTTCACACACAAGTGCAGATCCCTGGTCCCAGATCCACGTGCTGTCACACTTAGTGATCTTTTTTTTTAATCTTTCTGTGTAGTTAATTAGTCCAGAGATATGCTGAACTTACTCTTTTATTTCTTCCACAGGCTATGATTTCAAAAATACTTTAAATTTTCTGTAAAAGCTATTATTTGTATATTTTCTAGACTTTCTTTCACTTAAAGCTTAACTATTTAAAAAATGGTATAGAGTGAAAAATAGTGAAATAAAAAGATTAAAAACAAAGCTTCTATAAATCAGAATATTCACTGTGGAGGAAGTCATAACTTATTTAGCTACCAGTGGTATCATCAATAAGAAGTCTGAGATATTTTATAAATATTGATTATCCTTGTATAAACTATCAAAACAAAATCATTTAATGACTTAGAATTAATGTACTAAAACTTGCTTCCTCAGAATGACTTCATTTCAGTAGATTTCACAGGATCCAGAAGAGAAAAATAAATTAATTTACTTTGTACATAAAATGTTAAAAGTTTTCCAGTCAGAAATCTTTACGAATTCCCTAATTTATTAATCTCAGCCACCACGCTGAGAAGTCTTAAAGCACTCAAGCATTCAGTGGTGACTAAGGCTGGAGCCTGGCCTCAACTTTATCACTTACAGCCTTCCTCTTCAGCAATGCCCCAAAGCCAGGCAACAGAAGCACAAGCAGAGCAGAGTGGTACCTACAGGTGTCAGAAAAGCAGCGTGTGACCCACTTACCTGATCCTGGATACTGGAAGACATTCTGCTGCATCTGAGGACTGATGCCAGTGCCAAACTGTCCTCCCATGTTCCCTGCCATGCCTCTGTTCACCATGCTGCTTCGGGTGGCCAAGGATGCCTCAGGATTTGCTGCCAGTTGAGAGAAAGGGCTGGTAGAAGCAGGTGGCGTTCCTGGATTTGTACCATAGTTTGGTGGGTAGGGGAACTGCTGTGGAGCACCCTGAGGAAGACGGGGGTTCCCCATTTGAACTGGGAGTCCAGATGAAGGAGGGATGTTGTTCCCAAAACTTTGGTGCCTCATGAGCATGGCTCTTTGCTGCTGTATAATTTGCCTCTGTCGATGCTGCTGACTGTACAACTCCCGTTGGCGTTGTGCCAACATCTGAGCATTCAAGGGTGGCTACAAAGAAGGGAAAATATCTTACTTATTAAAATTGTTATAATCATGGACCTATTCTGGAATGCTTATAGGATAAAGCCTGGTAGCTTGGAGCAAAATAAAATGTAGCAAACCATCATGTTACAAGCAAAACTAAAATGGAGGATTCCACAAGAGAAACATAGTATTTTATTTTATTTTTTAAATTTATTTTATGTGTATGTGTGTGTACCACATATAGCCAGGAGCCTGCTGTGGTCAGAAGAGGGTGTCAGATCCCCTGGTACTAGAGTTACAGTTGGTTATGAGCCACCCTGCGGGCATTGGAAACCAAAACCTGGATCCTCTGTGAGAGCAGCCAGTGCTTTAAACTGAACTGCTGAACCATCTCTCCAGCCCCGTAGTACATTTTATAGGCCACAAAAGAGCTAAGAAATGCTAGAATAATATCTATTAACCGTTTAAACTTAAATTAAAAAAACAGTGTCAAGAAAAACTACATAAGAAAACTTAAAGTAAGAGTTAAGTAGTTTTGTGATACAGGGCAAGAAAACCACTGGGAAACATGAAAACCTCAGGGAAGCCAGAGGAGCTGTGCTTGCTGAGTCCCTAGCGTAGTTGCACCTCCGTCTCTAATGCACACTCGTGTCTCTACAGACACAGGCTTGCTTGTCTTTGCTGTCTTCACTGCTGCACTCTGTTTAAATGAATAAAGTATGATTGAAAGTGATTTCACTATTATTTTCTATATTTCTCAAAATTATCTATAATAAATAGGTATTATCTTTATGCTTAGGAAAACTTATAAAGGTCATTAAAAGGGGGGAAACTACAAATTGGGAGGTTCAGTGCCTAAAAAGTTATCATTTAAAAAGAAAATAATTAACTAGAAATAAGATCATCAACAGAAGTAAATGGAAACAGCTATTTCATATCATTAGGCACATGGTACTCCTCTAGGCATTATGGTAAGTGGCTTACGATAGTGAGAAAAGAGGTGGTGAGATTAGGCTGAAGTCACTTCTTTTTTTTTTTTTTAAATTTTTTTCATTAGATATTTTCTTTATTTACATGTAAATTTTCCCTTTCCCAGGTTCCCCTCCAAAAAACAAACAAACAAACAAAAACAACAAGAACAAACCCCTTTTGTCTCCCCCCTCCCCATGCCTGCCACCCCACCCTCTCCCACTTATTGGCCCTGGCTTTCCCCTACACTGGGGCACAAAACCTTCACAAGGCCGAGGTCCTTTCCTCCTACTGATGATCGAATTTTCAATCCTCTACTATACACGTGCTGCCAGAACATTCAGTCCCACCCTGTATAGTCCTTGATTGGTGGTTGGGTCCCTGGAAGCTCTGAGGGTACTAGTTAGTAATTGTTGTTCGTCCTAAGGGGCTGCAAACCCTTCAGCTCCATAGAACCTTTCTCTAACTCCTTCATTGGGGACAGTGTACTCAGTTCAATGAATGGTTGTGAGCCTCTACATCTGTATTAGTCAGGTATTGTCAGAGCCTCTCAGGAGATAGCTATATGCTTGTCCTTCCTTCAGTCTCTGCTCCATAGTTAATCTCTGCCACTCCTTCTGTGTGTGTTTGATTCCCCTTTTTAAGAAGGAATGAAATGTCCACCTTTTGGTCTTCCTTCTTCTTAACTTTCTTGTGGTTTGTGGGTTGTTCTTCCTATATTCCAAACTTCTGGGCTAATAACCAGTTATTAGAGAGTGCATACCATGTGTGATCTTTTGTGATTGGGTTAGCTCACTCAGGATGATATTCTCCAGATCCATCCATTTCCCTAAGAATTTCATAAATTCATTGTTTTTAATAGCTGAGTAGTACTCCATTGTGTAGATGTACCACACTTTCTGTATTCATTCCTCTGTTGAGGGACATCTGGGTTGTTTCCAGTTTCTGGCTATTATAAATAAGGCTGCTATGAACATGGTGGAGCATGTGTCCTTATTACATGATGGTGCATCTTGTGGGTATATGCCCAGGAGTGGTTGAAGTCACTTCTTAGGCATCACTTGAAAAGCAACATGGCATATCAATAAGGCTGTCTTCAGAAGGCGTCATTTCAGAATGAGAGTCTGAAGCATACATAGAGCTCCCTTAAAATGAAATCTGCCAACTAGAAGTTGTCCACTTTGGAAAAAACTGAACTCTGGTTCTCTGACAGAAATCATGTGACTTGCTGAAGTGGAGTCTGATTTCCTTACAACCTAGTTACTCCTCCATGGGATTCAACCCTGAGGCTTACAACTTAAAAGATCAAGAAACTCAAGCGTGGACTCATGAAGATGCTCATATCTGGTTTTGTTTTGTTTTTTGAGACAGGGTTTCTCTCTGTAGACCAGGCTGGCCTCAGACTCAGGGGGATCTGTCTTCCTCTGCCTCCTGAGTGCTGGGAGTAAAGATGTGTGCCACACTGCTCAGATCTGTTTTCCAGAAGTGTCCTCTGATCAGTGGTAGCTTCCCGTATAGTCTCAAGTTTATTAAGGTCCATTTCATGAAGATATTTTCAAGATCTATTTTGACTGTTTTATTTTATTTTTTTAAAGATTCTTTAATTTTTTGTATATGGGTATTCTGCCTTCATGTATGTCTATGTACGATGTGCAAGTAGTGCCCATGGAGGCCAGAATAGGGTGTCAGGTTCTCCTGATACTACAGTTACACACCTGGATGCATCCAGTTTAAAAAGTTTATTGTATAATTGCACGTGTTTGTGCATGCACATACGCCATATTGCATATGCAGTTGTCAGAATACAACTTTGTGGAGTTGGTCCTTTCCTTCAGAGAACCCAGGCTGCCAGACTATGAGGCCTGTTTTCACCTCTGTGCCATCTCACTGGGCTCTATCCAGTTATTTTTAAGTATAAAATTCCATGACTCTAGGTTTATAAACAATGATCTTACAGTAAATAAACCTAAAAAATGCTGTTGTTTATACTGATCCGGGTGCACAGCTTTTTACTTGACCATCCAGTATCACGAGACAATAACAAAAACAGTAAAATAAAACACAGAACCTTGGGCTTTAGACAAAGTCTGAGAAAGAGCATCACAGGTAGGCTAATTCACTCTAGAAGCAATGCACACCAGGAATGTCATTTAAAGCTGAGCTCCCAGGCACTCCAGCAACACTTGAGTCAACACTAAGAAACAGCGCTTGAGCTGGGGAGTTCTAGCCATGTCTGGCTTCTGCTTACCTGAGGTGTGATCTGCTGCTG
>JADRCD010215014.1:0-27947 GCA_019843815.1 Montemys delectorum
TTTTTTTCTCTTCCTACTTATTCTTCCTTCTCCTTATTATAATGCTGTGAATTCTAAGTCATTCTCAGTAAGTCTTACATGCTTGACTGATAAGGATAACCAGGGGTCGCATGGACTTCTAGCAAATAAAAACACGGATAGTCTAGGATGGTGGAGGGCACTGTGCTGAAAATGAAAATGTCTGAGTAAATGTCAACTCACATGGAAGAATAGTTTAAGACAGTGCTGCCTGTTTTGTGATTGCCCTACAAGCCACCTGTAGACATCAAGTTTAAGATGTTGCTTACATTCACCAATAACACTAAAGGGACATTGGCATGTCTAGATGACTAATTAGACACATTCAGCCACTAGTTTAGACAATGAAGGACAGAACTTTGATATTAACAGATTTGGTTGTTATGTATGGTGAACCATTTTAGAAGTCTGGAAACAGTGAATATCCTGGTAGATAACACTGACTAAATTAGGATTTACAGAAGGACTGCTTGTGCATGGCATGGAGAGAATATTGTCTCTTGAATTATGATTTTTTTCATCACAGAACTTAAAAATATCTGTATGGATGGGGCTAATTGAAATACACTGGATAGAAAGATGTCTCAGTAGTCAAGTGACTTGCCTGGTAGCCATGAAGACCTGGGTTCAAATCCCCTCAAACCCAGATAAAGCTAGATGTCATGGCATTCATTTGTAATCTCATCACCCTATGGGGAGATAGGAAGCAAAGACAAGAGAATCCTCAGGTGCTCACAGGCCAGCTAAACTGGTGTGTACAGCAGTGAGCAATAACAACAACAACAACAACAACAACAACAACAACAACAATAACAACAACAACAAATTTTCAAACAAGATACCAAGGACCAACAATTGAGGTTGTCCAGTGACTTTCACAAACAAATAGCACACATACAAACACATTCTATCTCCATCCCAATCTCTCTATATTTCTTTTGTGTATACACACACACTCATGCACACATACACAAAGATAAATTAAAGGAAAAAGCAAAACATTAAAACATTAAAATAGAAGAAAAATAAAGTATTAGATAAAGTTCTAAGTTGTAGAGTGTTCATAGTGCTTAACATAATTTTATTATACCTTGTGAATCTCCACGAGGAGATGGAAATGGGTATAGAGTGCAGTGACTTCTGAATATGTATACTGCAGGAGACAGTTGAGCTCTCAGGTCTCCTTAGAACCCTGTGTTTTAAACACAGTTTAGAAAACAAGCTAATAACATTCTTAGGACATTTTAGTTTTTCCAGTGTTCTATAAGGAGTATATTCTTCCCCAACGGTGGTCCAGCTGTGGCTAATATCCTCCTGTTTTGAGCAGTTGCCCCATGCTTTGTGTCAGGGTTGATTTACCAAGCCATGGAGTTGAAAGAAATATAGCCAGTGCTCTTCTTGACCATGCTAACTCATTTAAAAACATCTAACACTTTAAACAAGTCCCTGATTTTTCTTGGTTCTTTGAAGAGCATTGCCAGAGAGAACATTTGGAGCATTTATTCCCACAGACATCCTTTGGGTTACATGTGAATATTTCCATCTGATTTGAATCTGTTTTCAAAATAAAGCGTGCTCAGAAGCGGCTTTCAATGTTTGACCAGAGTCCAAATCCCCTCAGAAGACTTTATGAAATGTCATCTATGCCCGGATTCTTGACGTATTTATAATCTCTACTTGCTGTATCTCTCTCTCTCTCCAGTATCTTTAGTGTCTGGATGTCTATCCCACGGTTCTACTCTCTGGGAAGGAAAGCAACCAATATTAAAAACAGTGACAGCCTTCCCGAGTCTACCCTTACATGCAGACCTTTTGAGCCAAATTCCTCATTCTGCCGGATTTGGCCCATTACATGAGTGTCAGAGGCTTCCAGACCACATACAGATGAACAGTGAAGGCCAAGTTAGCTGTAGCCAGAATCCCAGCATCCTACCCTTGTGTTGAAAATGAAAATACCAAGTACATGAAGGGGAAAAATCAATGTTGTTCTCTGAAGTATTCTTCTGACTAATATTATCTGTCAGGGCTAGGGACAACTGTTCACCCAGAGTAACAACCCCTTTTTCTTGTCCCAATGCTCAGGCCATTGTGTTGTAGCCCTTTCCTTGCCCATGACTAATCTTTTTGTCTTTTTCTCTATTAAGAACCTGAGAACAAGCCCATTTCACATGGGGTTAGATGAACTAGCTCTTGGAGTTGAAAGTACTTCAGATCATGCATAAGTAGAGACTATTTTCTTTATCTTTAATTTTATTTTATTTTAATAAAAGGATTTTATTTTATTTTATTTTTTAATGTGTGCATGTTAGTGTCTGTGTGAACATGTTTGCATGAGTGCAAGGTGCCTATAAAATCCAGAAGAGGGTGTTGGATCTCTAGGAGCTAAAATTACAGATAGTTATGAGCTGCCTGATATGTGTACAAGGAACCAATTTCAGATTTCTAGCAAGAGAAGCAGGTGCTCTGAACTGACAGGCCATCTCTTCAGTCCCGCAAGCGTTTCTGGGAAACTGCCTTCCTCTTCCAGGCAGTTACCAAGACTCACGTGGTCTGCATATAGCCTTAATCCTCACAGATGTGTCCTTCAGAGAGCTTTGTTCACTCTCCAAATACTTCTCTTCAATCAGAAAATTCACCATTATCCGAGTTTAAAATAAAAGCATTATGTGAATACCTGTTAGAAATCTCTGCCCATAATGGATGTTTCATGAATGATATCATCATATGTAAGTATGTACTGACCCAACAGTAATTGATAACATTGGTCTGCCCTCTGCTCTAGAGATAGATGGTGTGATTTCTACTGTGAAGCAAATGGAGTATACCAAAGAGCACTAGTATTTTAGAAGGGCTTATTTCTCATATGCTCTGGCTCAGGTCTCGAAGGTCCCTCAGAACATGTTCTAACTGATGAATTTTTATAGCTTCAACATGCCAGGCTTCTTCTTCCTCTATACATGCCCCTTACAAAATGAGCTTCCTGCTGTTGGCAGGCTCTGACCCACACTTTCCGGCTTCCTGACACCATGCAGGCTTTTCTGACTCCAACTGTCAGTTTCATGGGGAAGGGAAGTTGCAGGAAAGAAGGAAGAAGGAAAAGAAGCCAAGAGGGCCTCAAAACGATCCCCCAAGGACTTCATTCTCTTGGACTGTGGCAATAGATTAGTGGTACCAGACTTACCATGAGAGCATGAGGCCCAGAGTTTGATTGTCAGAACCCACAAAAGAGTTTGTGCATGATGGTAGGTTCTTATAATTCCAAAGCTCAAGAGGTAGAGACAAAAAGATCCATGTGGCTCACTGGCTAGCCAGCCTCACCTAGTTGAAGAATTCCAGGCTAATGGAGAAGCTGTGCCTCATAAAGCGGGGTGAACAGCACTAGAGAAACAACATCTGAGGTTGAGCTCTGGTCTCCCCCTCATGTGTACACATCCATACACACAGATAAACATAAATACAGATGTACACAGATGTAAAGATGTAAATACACCCAAACACATGAACATGCATGCACATACACATGCCTGGAGATTTATGAATGTAAAGGTATATATCCACATATCTATGCATTCACACATGCACGTCCATATGCATGTATGCAGTTTTGTGCCTGCAAACGCATACATACACACAGACCCATACGCTTAGACAGAGCTGTACATCTACCCACATATTGACACACACATACAGTTGCAGACACACACATACAAAAACACACAGGAGCTTCAATGCAGAGTGCAATATGTATTTGTAGAACCCCTTCTAATGACTGGAGACAACTGGAAAAGACTATGGAGAAGACAGGGAGGGAATATTGGAAAGAATGTGGCTCATGGCTACATAAAAGGGAAGACGAGATTCCTCAGGAGGGTAACGAGAAACAATTGTGCCAAATACGAGGAAATCTTGAATTAGAAAATTTCAGATCTATGCTTGATTCTTCACCTTGTTGTTTAATATAATCTTGGACAAGGATCTAAAAGACTGTGAGTGTTGGATATTCCATGATAGATAAGTGGCTGGTCAGCCCACCTATCTAAGAAGATGTTTTGATGGAATTGAGATGAACCCGGCTTTATAGGTAAGAATTTAGTAGAAATATTTAGCTGTAACATTGTAATTAGGTTATTAAAAGGCTGACAACCTAGTGGGGTTCACAAGTAAAGTATTATCTTGATGCAAGACAGACATCAAACAGACTCATGATTAACATGACAAATTGACTGGGCACCTACTATACCCATGGGAGATATTACTTCATGATTTTCTCTTTCCTTCCTTACACTGATTTATACTAGGGATGATTGAATGGCCTCAAAGACAGTTCCTTTACTGAAGAAAACCATCAAGCCAATGTTTGTACACAAATAATATATACCACACATACGAATTTCCTTCCTCTTAAAATCATCCTTTATGCTCACAGACCAAAAATATCTGTTTAAAATTTCAATTTACCTAAATTATTTTTAAAAATGGAAATACAAGATCTAAGAAGTAATACAAAAGAGAAATTAAAATTTTTACTTAAGATTTTCTTTGTGTGTGGTTCATAGGTATGGTGTACATATGGGAAGAGAGGCCCTTTGTCCTGTGAAGGCTTGATGACCCAGTGTAGAGGAATTCCAGGGCGGGGAGGTGGGAGTGGGTGGATGGGGGATCTCCCTCAAAGAAGCAGGTTGGAGAGGGGATGGGATACGGCGTTTCCAGGGGGGAAACCTGGAAAGGAGATAACTTTGAAATGTAGATAAAGAAAATATCAAAAAGGAAGGAAGGAAGGAAGGAAGAAAGGAAGGAAGGAAGGAAGGGAGGAAGGAAGGAAGGAAAGAAGGAAGGAAGGGAGAGAAAGAGAGAAAGGAAGAAAGAAGGAAGGAAAGAAATTTTCAGAAAAGATTTTATTCACTACAGATACATACATACATACATACATACATACATACATACATACACATACACATGAGGTGAAGATAAATGTATGTCATGATAAATCTAGTATGTCTAGAATTAACTTCCAAGTTTTCAAGTATTTAATCCCAGGTTTAGTTAGATCATTTTGCAAGGTACATTTTAATGAGTGTTCTCAGAAAGAATATTCAGCAGACTAAAAGGTTTTTCTTAGAGCTGATAAGCACATTTGTTTTAATGTAATTTCTCCTTATTGCATCTGGTATTTGACAAAACCTCAAAAATAGGTTAATGAATGGACATCAATCTTCAGTCAATAAAAACATAGTATTCACATTCCTTGGCATAGTCTTTGATCAAATTATATATGTGTGTGTGTGTGTGTGTGTGTGTGTGTGTGTATGTGTGTGTGTGTGTATATATATAGTATTGTGTACATATCACTGTTGCCCTGGGTAAGGACCAACAGTTCTGCCTTTTTTTCTCACTTTTTGTTTATTTATTTTAAATAAAAACATATTATTAGTGGTTGGGGTGGGACACACTTCACACCATACGGGTAGAGGTCAGAGGGCAATTTTATGGAATTGATTCTCTCCTTCCACCTATCTGTGGGCTCTGAGGACTGAACTCTGGTGACTGAGCTTTTGCTGCAAGCAGTTTAACCAATGAGTCATCTTGTTAGCCATGCTATCATTTACCTATGATTTTAAATGCTTATTTTATTTTATTTTTTATTTATTTATTTTATTTTAAAATGTTTATTTTAGAATGAGTAATTAGTTTCGTTCTGTTTCCTCATACATATGTTATTATACTTTGTTCTTCATTTCCTTCCCCACTGTCCTCATGGTCTCTTATACCCTTCCACCCTTAGTTAAGCATCTGTTCTGCTTTCTCTTTTTAAATTTTGTTTACGTGTATGTGTGTCCCTGCATATGTTTACCACATATGCATGTCCACACAAGGACAGAAGAAAGCATCAGATCCCCCGGAGGTGGAGTTTCAAGCAACTGTGAGTCACTCAAACATGGGTGTTAACAATGGAATCCTCATCCTCTGGAAAGAACTCTTAGCAATTAAGTCTTGTCTCTAACTTCCCTGTCCACCTGCTCCCTTACATCACGTGTTATATTACCTTCTCCACTTAACTCCTCCCCTTAGGTCTCTTTGAATGTATTGGTTCCAATGATTTTTATGCATTCCTATGCCAAATGTTACTTTTATTAATCTAGTTATTGTATTGTTTATTCAGTGAATACTCAATAGGAATTATCATATCAGAAATACATTTTTTGTCAAAATATGTTGTATTTTATTCTCTAACCTCATTTTCCATTGAAAAATGTTTTCAAGAATTTTAAAATGCCTCCAGTGAAGGCTGTTAAAGGAGCAGTTAAAGCTAGATGACTGTCATAGATAATACTTTTTAGTTTTTTGACAATTTCATATAAATATAAATATGAAATAATACATATGTATATATATATATACATGCATACATATTTACATATGTATGTACTCTGTATCTGTCCTATGCACCCACTATTCCATCTTTCACACTCTGGCCCCCATATTCATTTTCAGCTTGATTGGATTTAGACTCTATGAGGGTATTTTCTGACAGGTTTCCAAATCAGGATATCCACCCTCAGCATAGTCAGTTCCATGCCATGGGCTTCATCCTGTATTGAACTAAAAGCCAAAGGTGGGGCAGAGAACCATTGTGCTTCACTCTCTGTTTCCTATCTGTGAATGTAAGGTCATCAGCTGCTTCACATTTCCTCCACCATGCCTTCCCCACAAACATGGACCACATCCTTGAATGGTGAGACAAAGTAAATCCCTTTTCCTTTATGTTGCTTAAACTTGCTTCAGAATTTGAGAAGATGCCGTCCATCTTGCCAGGACTTCTTGCTGGGCAACATAAGTGTGGTGCAGCTGCTCACAGGACGTCTATGGTCAGGATCAGAGAGAGATGGATGCTGATGTTCTGCTCGCTTTCTCCATCAGTTCAGACACAGACCCAAGCCCATGGTCACATATAATCATTTAATCTAATCTAGCAACTCACTCACAGAGGCATTCCCAGATGGTACTCTATTTTATGCTTCCAGATCCACTCACACTGAATTTTTTGTCTATTAAAATGTATTCTGAGGAAGAAGAGTCTCACAGCAAGATTATGGTAGATAACACAGTTACTGAAGCCATAGTGCTAAGGTATTACTGTAGGAAAGGAGATGAGGAATTTTACTAGTTCTTTCCTCTTTGCCAATTTCTATTGTTAAGCTAGTTTTACTTGAATGATTCATATTTAAGGGAGAAAAGAAAAAAATACCTTTCAGTTTTTGTCTCAACACCTCCTCCAAAGAAAACCAAAAAGAAATAAAGAAAGAAGCAGAGATATGTGCCCAGGAGTGGTATAGCAAGGTCCTCTGTTAGTACTATGTCCAATATCCAGAGGAACCGCCAAACTGATTTCCAGAGTGGTTGTACCAGCTTGCAGTTCCACCAGCAATGAAGGAGTGTTCCTCTTTCTCCACAACCACACCAGCATTTGCTGTCACCTGAGTTTTTTATCCTAGCCATTCTGACTGGTGTGAAGTAGAATCTCAGAGTTCTTTTGATTTGCATTTCCCTGATGACTAAGGATGTTGAACATTTCTTTAGGTGTGTCTCAGCCATTCAGAATTCATCAGTTGAGAATTCTTTGTTTATCTATATACCCCATTTTTAAATAGGGTTATTTGTTTCTCTGGAGTCTAACTTCTTGAGTTCTTTGTATATATTGGATATTAGCCCTATATCAGATATAGGATTTGTAAAGATCTTTTTCCAATTTGTTGGTTGCCGTTTTGTCCTATTGACAGTGTCTTTTGCCTTACAGAAGCTTTGCAATTTTATGAGGTCCCAATTGTCGATTCTTGATCTCAGAGCACGAGCTATTGGTGTACTGTTCAGGAAATTTTCCCCTCTGCCTTTGTGCTCGAGGCTCTTCCTCACTTTCTTTTCTATTAGTTTCAGTGTATCTGGTTTGATGTGGAGGTCCTTGATTCACTTGGACTTGAGCTTTGTACATGGAGACAGGAAAAGATCAATTTGCCTTCTTCTACACGCTAACTGCCAGTTGAGCCAGCACCATTTGAAGATGCTCCAACATGTAATGAGGACACATGCTCCACTATGTTCTTAGTAGCCTTATTTATAATAGCCAGAAACTGGAAACAACCTAGATGTCCATCAACAGAGGAATGGATACAGAAAATGTGGTATATCTACACAATGGAGTACTACTCAACTATTAAAAACAATGAATTTATGAAATTCTTGGGGAAATGGATGGATCTGGAGAATATCATCCTGAGTGAGGTAACCCAATCACAAAAGAACACACATGGTATGCATTCTCTGATAAGTGGATATTAGCCTAGAAGATCAGAATACACAAAGTACAAACCATAAACCATAAGAAACTCAAGAAGAAGGAAGACCAAAGTGTGGATACTTCATTACTTCTTAAAAGGGGGAAGAAAATACCCATGGAAGGAGTTGAAGAGGCTAACTTTGGAGCAGAAACTAAAGGAAGGATAATTCAGAGATTGCTCCAACTGGGAATCCTACCCATATTCAGTCATCAAATCTAGACACTATTGTGGATGTCAACAAGTGCTGGATGACAGGAGCCTGAGATAGCTGTCTCCTGAGAGGCTCTGACAGTACACGACTAATACAGAAGTAGAGGCTCATAGCCAACCATTGGACTGAGTACAGGCTCCCCAGGGAAGGAGCTAGAGAAAAGACCCAAGGAGCTGAAGGGTTTGCAGCCCCTTAGCATGAACAACAATATGAACTAACTAGTACCTTCAGAGCTCTCAGGGACTAAACTCCAACCAAAGAGTACACATGGGGGGACTCATGGCTCTAGCAGCATGAGTATAGCAGAGGATAGCCAAGTCAGTCATCAATGGGAGGAGAGGCCCTTGGCCCTGTGAAGGTTCTATGTCCCAGTGTAGCAGAATGCCAGGGCCAGGAAGTGGGAGAGGGTGGGGTGGTGAGCAGGGGAGGGGGGAGGGAACAGGGGATCCTTTAGTTTTTTTTTCTTATTTTATTTTATTTTTCCTTTTTCTTTTGGAGGGGAACCTGGGAAAGGAGATACTGTAAATAAAGAATACATCTAATAAAAATAATCAAAAAAAAAAAAGAAAGAAAGAAAGAAGGAGAGAAAGAAAGAAAGGAAAAAATAGAAAAAAAAGACCTCACTACCAGCTGTACTACCAAAAAACTACCTTTTGCACTACTCCAAAGAATGTGGTAGTGAGAGAATGGGGCAGGCTTTGATAACAGAAGGAAAGCCTTTCTGTAAAGGTATGCCCTTTAGTCATGTATCAATCACAAAGCAGCTGTGAGTGCAATCACTGGAGAGAGTAAGATGCTCTTTATGGTGTGAAGTCTCCTGTCGTGGATTTTATAATATTTCAGAAGACTTGAAAATGTATGTCTCGGACCAAGGAGACAGCTCAGTGGTTGAAGTGCTTGCTACAGAACTGTGGAGAAGACAGTTTATCTTTCTTGCACCCAAGTAAAATCTGGGCAAGTGATGTGGCCACTTCTACTCCCAGCGCTTTGGAAGCAGAGATAAGAAATCCATAGGGCAAGATGGCTGCCTAATCTTGTCAGATTTGGAGCGCTGCATGTTTTTCAAGAGACTCTGCCTCCGTCAATAAAGTAGAAAGTGATAAAGTAACATCAACTTCATCAGTCTATATGAACACATGCATGCTCCCATACATTTGCAAACACATGTACATGTGTGCATACACCACACACACATTCTCTCTCTCTGTCTCTCTCTCTGTCTCTCTCTGTCTCTCTGTCTCTCTGTCTGTCTCTCTCTCTCTCTCTCTCTCTCTCTCTCTCTCTCTCTCTCTCTCTCACATACACACACACACACACACACACACACACACACAAGGCAAATCAGATTATTTTAAGGACAATCAAGTAAATAAACTCAATTAAAATACTTTTCAATCTTATTTACTGGGAATTAAAGAACCACCTGAAATAAGTGCACAGAAGATGGCTTTGCTGTCATTTTTTCCTATGGCTTAGAAGACATTCCCCATGCAGAGCCAGGTCACCTGAACCTGTGCAGATCTAGTATTGAAGCAAGTGCTGAGTCATCTTTTTGCTTTGAGTTTTGTTCATTTAGAATTCTTTACAGAGTGCCTGTGAGAATTTAGCTACTACATTCAAGTCGGCTTATCTGCCTTTACCACAGTAGTTGATTAAAGTTTTCTTTTAAAGCATAACAGTACAGATATTGGACTCTGTAAATACTGCTCTGGCTGTGGGAAAGCATTTGAAAGCATCTGGAAACACACAATCTTTCTTCATTATCTCATTGCTCTCCCTGCTCACAGCTCATCTTCTTAAGAGCCACCGCCTACCCCAGCCCCCATGAAAAAGTAATTCCTTAGACATTTCATGCTAGGACAAAATAATGAATTCACACATATCACAATTTGTTAACTAAGATAGATAATATTCTTTTATAAGAAGTTGCAAGGGAAGGTATTTTCATTCTGTGAATATGTCTACAGAATCCACTTGGCTTCAGATATGAACATTGGGTGTCAACAGAGATAGGCTATTAAAATATGAGGTTATGAGCTGATGCCCAGGGAACATTTTTTTAAGTTGACAGGTGGAAGATAAATACCAAATAAACATCTTACTTATGTAGATATACCATCTGTGAAGCCAAGCATATATGTGTTCATCTCTTGGCATCTCCAAGGGATTGGTTTCACTAACTCTCTCAGGTGTTAAGTTTCTTACGCTCAAGTCCTATGTTAGCTTTTCACTGCTGTGAGGAGTGACAAACAACTGAAGGATGAGAAAACAGGTTTGGGACCACACTCTGACAGTCAACTCTATGGTTGCTTGCTTGGTTTTTCTGCCTTTGAGTCTGCTTTTAGACAAATTATCATGGTGAGGCACCTGGAGTGGAAGACACTGGTCACCTGATGGTAGCTGGGAAGGAGAGAGAGAGAGAGACCGAGAGAGAGAGAGAGAGAGAGAGAGAGAGAGAGAGAGAGAGACAGAGACAGAGACAGAGACAGAGACAGAGACAGAGAAACAGAGAGAAAGACAGAGGATCTGGGAGAGACAGAGAAATAGAGAAAGATAGACAAAGAGACAGAATGACAGAGAGACAGAGTCAGAGAGACAGACAGGTATAGGTTGAGGGACAGAGAGACAGGGAGAGACATTGAAACAGAGACAGAGAGATAGAGAAATAGAGAAAAAAGAAACAGAGAGGAGAGAGAGAAAGAGAGATAGAGAGAAAGAGGAGATAGTCTATCTAGTTTCTCTATCAAGGACACACTCCTCATGACCCACTTCCTTATAGCTATGACAAGGAGGATGGTCAAAAACATTTGGTTTCATGTAAATACTAAAGTTAAAAGGTAATTATTTAGTTGAGTATTGAACAACTCTAGCCCTCAGTTTTATTTTAGGCAAGATTGGATAATATAGAAATTTTCTCTTATCTGTGATGCTTATGTTCCAAAATTCCAATGCCAGTGGAATACTATATTTTGTTTATATGCAATATTTTGTACATTTATAAGTATTTAATGAGGTTGTCTTAGGGTTTTATGAAGGTGTCTTAGCTTACTGCTGTGAGCAGACACCATGACCAAAGCAACTCTTATAAGGACAGCACTTAGTTGGGGGTTGGCTTACAGGTTCAGAGGTTCAGTCCATTATCATCAAGTCAGGAACATGGCAGCATCCAGACAAGTAAAGTACAGGAGGATCTGAGAGTTCTACATCTTCATCGGAAGGCTGCTAGCAGAATACTGGCTTCCAGGCACCTAGAAAGTGGGTCTTAAAGCCCACTCCCACAGTGACACAGCTACTCCCACAAGGCCACACTTACTCCAATAGGGCCACATCTTCTTTTTTAAAATCTTAATTATGTTTGAAAATTATATTGGAAGGCACTGCTATAGAATTTTTTCTTTCTTTGAAACTAAATACATTTTAATAGAAAACAAAATACAAAATATCTTTTTTTTTTTTTCAGAAAACAGGCTTATTTAATCCTTTAATGGACAACACTACTTGCTTTGTCCTTAGAGCATGGGCCATACTTGTGAGTGTACATTCATGATTCATTCCCTGTTTACTAATGACAGTGCAGTGATATGGAAGCAGGTCATTGAGGGAGAAAAAGACCAACAAGCCACATCTTGGAATAAACACTTATCTTTAAATCCAGCATTTCTTAAGTTTATCTTGTGACTTATTTAAAATTATTCTTTCCTTTTATTTATTTATATTTCAAATGTTATCCCCTTTCCCGGTTTTCCCTCTGCAAATCCCCTATCCTATTCCCCTTACTCTGCTTCCGTGAGGGTGCCTCCCCACCCACCTACCCACTCCCACCTAGCCCTAGAATTCCTCTACACTGGGGCATCAAACATTCACAGGACCAAGAGCCTCCCCTCCCTTTGATGCCTGATAAACTCCTTAAGTCCTTCCCCTAACTCCTCCATTGGGGTCCCTGTACTCAGTCCAATGGTTGGCTGTGAGCCTCTGCATCTGTATTGGTCAGGATCTGGCAGAGCCT
Organism: Montemys delectorum; assembly: GCA_019843815.1. Taxonomy (NCBI): domain Eukaryota; kingdom Metazoa; phylum Chordata; class Mammalia; order Rodentia; family Muridae; genus Montemys; species Montemys delectorum. Next base: position 12,569 of record JADRCD010215014.1, read on the forward strand.
CTCACGAGACAGCTGTATCAGGCTCCTGTCAGCAAGCACTTCTTGGCACCCACACTAGTGTCTGGGTTTGGTATCTGAATGTGGGATAGATTCCCAGGTAGGGCAATCTCTGGATGGCTTCTCATTCAGTCTCTGCTCCTCTCTTTCTCCCTGTATATCATTTAGAGAGGAGCTATTCTGGGTTAAAAATTTGGAGATGGGTACATTGCCCCATGCCTCAACTGGGGAGGGGGCATGACTAACCTCTGGATATGGTCTCGACAGGTTCTCCCTCCCTTTTGTGGGGTATTTCGGCTAATGTCATCCCTATAGGGTCCTGGGAGGCTCTTGTTTTCTTTCATCTGGGACTTTCTGGTTGCTACCCCCAATTTCTCATCCCCCATTGCTACATATGACTGTTCAATTTCCTGCCCCTCTGTATATCTCCTCCATCTCATCTCATACCTGTTTCTTTCCCTCTTCCCCCCGCCTCTTCTCTTCCTCCAAAGTCCCTTTCACCCCTTACTTACTTTGATTAATTTGGTCCCCCTTGTAATGACTAAAGCACCCACACTTTGACCTTCCTTCCTCTTGAGCTTCATGTGTTCTGTGAGTTGTATTATAGGTATGCCATGTTCTTGGCCTAATACACACTTATAAGTGAGTACATACCATGTGTGGTCTTTTGTGACTGAGTTACCTCACTCATGATGATATTTTCTAGATACATCCATTTGCCTGCAAGTTTCACAAAGTCATTGTTCTTAACAGCTAAGAAGTATTCCATGGTGTAAATGTACCACATTTTCTGTTTCCATTCCTCTGTTGAGGGATATCTGGGTTGCTTGCAGCTTCTGGCTACTGTAGATAAGTTTGCTATGAACATAGTAGAGCATGTGTCCTAACTACATGTTGGAACATCTTCTGGGTATATCTGGGTCCTCAGGTAGTATTATGTCCAGCTTTCTGAGGAACTGCCAAACTGATTTCCACAGTGGTTGTACCAGCTTGGAATCCCACCAACAATCCACATTCTTGCCAGCATCTGCTGTCACCTGAGTGTTTTATCCTAGCCAATCTGACTGGTGTGAGGTGGAATCTCAGAGTTGTTTTGATTTGCATTACCCTGATGACTAAGAATGTTGAACATTTCTTTAGGTGCTTCTCAGCCATTCAGTATTCCTCAGTTGAGAATTCTTTGTTTAGCTCTGTACCACATTTTTAATAGGGTTATTTGGTTCTCTGGAGTCTAACTTCTTGAGTTCTTTGTATATATTGGATGTTAGCCCTCTATCAGGTATAGGATTGGTAAAGATCTTTTCCCAATCTGTTGGTTGCTGTTTTGTCCTAGTGACAGTGTCCTTTGCCTTAGAGAAGTTTTGCAATTTTATGGGGTCCTCTTTGTCAATTTTTGATCTTAGAGCATAAGCCATTGGTATTCTGTTCAGGAAAATTTCCCCTGTGCCCGTGTGTTTGAGGCTTTTCCCCACTTTCTCTTCAATTAGATGTAGTGTATCTGGTTTCATGTGGAGGTCCTTGATCCACTTGGACTTGAGCTTTATACAGGGAGATAAGAATGGATTGATTTTCGTTCTTCTGCATGTTGACTACTAGTTGAACCAACACCATTTGTTGAAAATGCTGTCCCCCCCTACTGGATTGTTTTAGCTTCTTTGTAAAAGATCAAGTGATCATGGATGTGTGGGTCCATTTCTGGGTCTTCATTCTATTCCAATATCTACCTGCCTGCCTCTGTACCAATACTATGCAATTTTTATCACTATTGCTTTGTAGCACACCTTGAGGTCAGGAATGGTGATTCTTCCAGATGTTCTTTTATTGTTGAGAGTAGTTTTTGTTATCCTGGGTTTTTTTCGTTGTTGTTGTTATTCCAAATAAATTAGAGAATTGCTCTTTCTAACTCTATGAAGAATTGAGTTGGAATTTTGATGAGGATTGCATTGAATCTGTAGATTGCTTTCAGCAAGATGGCCATGTTTAGGATATTAATCCTGCCCATCCACGATCATGGGAGCTCTTTCCATCTTCTGAGGTCTGTCTCAATTTCTTTCTTCAGAGACTTGAAGTTCTACTTGTACAGATCTTTCACTTATTTGGTTAGCGTCATGCCAAGATATTTAATATTGTTTGTGACTGTTGTGAAGGGTGTCATTTCCTTAATTTCTGTCTCAGCCTGTTTATCCTTTGAGTAGAGGAACGCTACTGACTTATTTGAGTTAATTTTATATCCAGCCACTTTGCTGAAGTTATTTATCAGCTGTAAGAGCTCTCTGGCTAAATTTTTGTGGTCACTTAAATATACCATCATATCATCTGCAAATAGTGATATTTTGACTTCTTTCTTTCCAATTTGTATCCCTTTGATCTCCTTTTGTTGTCTAATTGCTCTAGCTAGAACTTCAAATACTATGTTGAATAGATAGGGAGAATGTGGGCAATCTTATCTAGTCTCTGATTTTAGTGGAATGGTTTCAAGTTTCTTTCCATTTAGTTTGATGTTGGCCACTGATTTGTAGCATATTGATTTTACTATGTTTAGGTATGCACCTTGAATTCCTGATCTTTCTAAGACTTTTAACATGAAGGGATATTGGATTTTGTCAAATGCTTTTTCAGCATCTAATGAAATGATCATGTGTTTTTTTTTTCTTTGAGTTTGTTTATGTAGTTGATTACGTTGATGGATTTCCACATATTGAACCATCCCTGCATTCCTGGGATGAAGCCTACTTGATTGTGGTGAATGTTCATTTTGATGTATTCTTGGATTCAGTTTGTGAGAATTTTATTGAGCATTTTTGCATCGATATTCATAAGGGAAAGTGTTCTGAAGTTCTCTTTCTTTGTTGGGTCTTTGTATGGTTTTGGTACAGAGGAGTGTCTTCTGTGGGGCAGAACAAACAGAGGACAGAGGTTTGTCTGCTTTGGGGCAAAGCAATACTTTAAAAGTCATGAAAGCAATTAGAGCTCAGCTATAAAAATAGAACATTTCGCTGGTTTCCATCTGTGCCCTGCAGCTGACACTGTGTCACAGTTCTCCATACCTAGATCCCACCAGGAGAGAACAGATCTCCCAGGAGTGTTGACACACCTGGGAGCATGGGTAAGGCCACCACTTCTGCTCAATTATCTGGCCCAAGAGGGACCTGCCTGGAGCCCTCAGGACACAGGAACAAAGAGCAGCCTGGGATAGAATACTTCTGATTTCCCTTTGTGCCTGACCCTGTGCCACAGCTTTCTGTACCCAGGTCCTGATGGGAGAGAGCTGGTCTCCCAAGAGTGCTGACACACCTGGGAGCATAGGTGATACTACCATTTCTGCTCAAATTCCTGGCCCAAGAGGGACCTGTCCAGAGTCATCAGGACACAGGAACCAAGGAAAGGCTGGGAACATTGCAGAAGCATTTATGGGCAACATAGTAGCAGAGATGGAGCAGAGGTTAAGAGTGCATAGTACTCTTGGTGAAGTCCTCAATTGCTTCCCAATATCATTGTAGTACCTCACAATCCCCTGTAACTCAGAGGACTCAGTACTCTCTTTTAAATTCTACTAGCACGTGTACTCACAAGTATACACACACACACACACACACACACACACACACACACACACACACACATACAAACACATAGCCACACATGCACACACACAATTAATTAAAATTAAAATTAAAAATATCATTTGCTAAAGACAGATATGAGACTACAAACAGCAACGGAAATCTTCACTAAATGGTAATTATTTGTCATTTATCACATTATTAGAATTTATTTTGAGGACAGAGAGATGGTTCTGTAGTCAAGGGTTCTTGCTATGCTTGTAGGGAACCGAAGTTCATTTCCTAGTACCTTGTCAGACAGTTGGTCAGTTATGATTGTCTTCTAATTCTATACTGGAGGATATGAATGCCTTTTCTAGCCTCTGCAGGCATCCACAGTGACAAGATTTCTCCTCTACTCAAACACAAATAAAAATAAAATAGCATCCATTTTGTTCAAGTAAATGTTCTGAGGCTTTTTGTACTGACTCTTGGTTGTGAAATTGTTGAAGTATACCTAATCTTCATATACATATACATACACATTCACATTTACATTCACATTCACATACACATATACATATACACATATGTATATATGACTTCATAATATCCAAGAAGTACTAGTAATTTTCTTAAAGCTGTGAAAATTTCACCATGTTCCAATGACCTTATCAAGTTCTCTTCTTGTCTAAAGAGGCAAGGGAGTGACTTGAAGGTGAAATTCCCCTTTAGCAATCTCTCAGGTGAGGGGGGAATTTAAAATAATATTCTAATGATTCATGGAACATTACTATGCCCCATTAGGTGCCTACATTACATCTTGGGGCACAATCAATATCTGTCATCTTGCTTATGGCTTTGGTACTAGAGCAGTTCAATTTCATTTTGTAACTCTCATGCTCATGGAACTGTATCTCAAGTGTCATATGATAAAATATTACTCAGAAGTCCATATTCACTCTTAAGCATAGTGGGAAATAACTGATAAAGAAGGTGTCTTTCCATCTGGTCAAATCTCATTAAAATAATAGTACCACTCATTTTAGGGGTTAGGGGAGGGATGAGAGCAATATCCTAGGAAACTTCTGGATGAATTCATGTTGGAGTGTGTGACTGTGTGTGCCTATGCACATGCATATGCATAGTCTATATTCAGGAGAGTCCTTGCAAGCATTTTCAAACATTTAACTAGATTGTTACTCAATCTCAACATGGAGAGTTCAGGAACATAGTTCTTACATACAGAGAGGTAAAAGAAATAGTGAGTAGAGGTACAAATTAACTGTGTAGAAACACTTTTCTTTTCTTAAATTAAAAAAGAAAGTATTCAGGTTTAATTATGTGGATTCTTCAGAAAAATCACAAAGAAGCCATGGGTGAGTAAGGGGCAAGATGTCACTATTCTAACAAGAGAAATGAGGTAAATAGGCAACATTTTGAGTTATTTCTACTAAAATCAGGATACCAATTATATAAGTTATCTTCTTGTAGCCTTAACCAGGTATCTGAACAAGGAAATTTAAGGTTTATTCTGGTTCAAAGTTGGAGAGTGTAGATCATCGTGATGAAAAAGGAATGGCAGGAGATGGGTCAGGTAGCTGAAGACATAGTATCTGCAGTTACGAAGCAGAGATAAATGCTGGTGCTCACCCCTGCCTCTGGCCTTCCTACTCAGTCTAGAATTCAAGCTCATAGAACAGTCCATATTCAGCTATCCACATTCAGAGCAGGTTTCCCTACCTCTCCACCCAGTGTAGGAACTCCCTCATAGACATGCCTAGTTTATCTCCTAGGCAATTCTATATTCAATTGACAATTTTAAAATAAAACACCAACTGAAGGTTCTCCTTTTGCTCCCTTTGCTCCTGTGGAGGTGCTTTGGAGAAACTCAGGCACACACTACAACCAAAATACCTTCTCCACACAGTCTATTAAGCGGGGAGCTCTACAGAGCAGTAGAGTCTGCATTAGAATTCCAAGAACCCTGAAAGGATTGGAAGCTTTTTCCGGTGACTCATGAGCTGGTGTGAAATTTTAAAAATGTTAAATGTGTGTGAATCTTCCCAAATTCGGATCAGACGAAAATGTGTATTTTGCCCAAACGAGAGGAAGCAGAACGCTAGAGGGCTTTTGGAACACTCTGGAAGAGCAGGTGCCAGAGTCCTCCTTCTAAGGTGGGCTTTGAACTAGGAGACAATAGTAAAGCATGACTAGGAGAATATGTGTAGTGGGCCTATGAAGAAAAGCGAAGTAGAGCAGGACACTGGGAATATATGGAACCTCAGGAAGCCGAACTTGGATAACCTTGGGTTATGGCTGTGTTCGTTTGTGTACCCTTTGAAGTGTCCCAAGACAAACACCAGCAGTGCATTGCTGACTCACAGTGTCTTCCATGCTATTGGCCTGCCTACGGTCTCAAAAGGGTGGGTGTATGGAGTCAACAGAGCCAACAAAATTCGCTCTGGGGCGATATATACTAACTATGACAGCTACTCTTTCTAAGACAAGGGAGGAGTTTAACCTACAATGACCTTAAAAACATAACTCCAATGGGTATTTAATGCTTAATCATGAAATACATACTTCTAAAAGCATGTGTGGGCACATGTGCACACATGTGTACATGTGTAGTTGTATAGGCCAGAGGTTGATGTCGAGTATCAGTTTTCAATTGCTCTGTACTTTAAATTTGAGGCAGGGTTTCTGATGAAACTCCAATGAGCAAAATTCCCTGGCCAACTGGCTCATGGTTCCTCCTGTCTTAGCACCTCCATCACAGGTATTACAAGTGTGCAGCCCACAGTCATTCTCTTCATCAGAGGCTAGCAGCGTCACCATTGACTATACAACTGAAGACAATGTCTACCTCACCCAATTCATCAGTAGCCAGTAATTCAGCTGCAAAAAGGGTGAATCCCCTTGAGCCATGAGCCCTTCCCTGAGACATTAACTGTTGATAGCTCCAGTCATGTGCCGACCAAGGACAAGTAGCTACAGCTGCTTTATTTGTGATCTCATGTCTGTGTTAACAGTGTCATGCCCAAATGACAGCATTTCACAGACTTTGCCCTATTTCCTACCTCTTACCTTCTTCCTCCCTGAATTTTAGAGATGCACATTAATATTTTATTTAGGATTAAGCACCCAACTGTAATTTTTGAGCAGTCATGTGTCTTTGCCTTCATCACTCACCAGTGGTTGTGGTACAGCAAAGAAATGGGCTATTGTGTGGGGTGAAGGCACATGAATCCTCAGCTAGAAGGATAAATTCTGTTTGAAACCATCTCAATATGCTGCAGATGATTGTAAAGCTTGCAGAGATCCACTAGAATTGCCCGCTATTCTTTTCCTTTATGCTAGGCATAATATTGTTTCATGAAATATAAGATACTAGAACAACAATTTTTATGATTGTTCATCAGTTTCTGTTTTTATAAAGCCTCAGGGGATGGTAGAATACTGCAAGCATGTTTTTGAATGCCCAAGGGGGAGTTGGCAACTCTTAAGAGTTTACCTTGGTGTTGCAAAGATATGCTTTAACCAAGTACATAAAGATACATCTCCTATTATATTTTGTCATTTGATATGAAACCAAACCTACACTCTCTCCACTATGACAATAAGTGGATGAAGTTTTTCTATAACTTTGGACTGACATGGGGTTTTGTTGTCTTTGTTGTGGATGGATAGTTTTTCCAGGTTTTCGTTTCAAGTCTAACGTTTACACTTTTATTAAAACTTGTCCTAGCCAGCTTCATCTTTGAACTTGATACAATTCAGAGTCATCTGAAGGACTCCAAATTAGGGGACTGCCTGAGGCATGTGTGCTGGGGAATGTCTTCGTTTTTAATTGCTATAGGGATGCCCATCCTGCTATGGTCAGCCTATTCCTCAGGAAGGTGGTATTGGGCTGTATCCACAGTGAGCTTAGGAACAAGCCAGGGAGGGAGTCAGCAAATAGTGTTCCTCAATGGTTTGTCTTTCCAGCACCTTCTTCTTTTTTTCTTGGACAATTTCATTATTCACATTTCAAATGCCTTCTCCTTTCCAGGTCCCTCCCCTTGACTATATGAGGTTGCTTCCCCACCCACCCACCCCTATCCTCTCAACCTGGCATTCCCTTACACTGGGGTATTGAATACTCTCAAGTCTGAGGGTCTCTCTCCTCCCACTGGTGTTCAACAAGGCCACCTTTTGCCACATATGTGGCCAGTGCCATGGGTCGCTTCATGTGTATTCTTTGGTTGGTGGTCCAGTCCCAGGAGCTCCAGGATGTCTGGCTTGCTGATACTGTTGCTCCATCCATGGGGCTGCAACACCCCTCAGCTCCTTCAATCCCTTCTCCAGTGACTTCCTGTGCTGACAACTCTCAGTGACAGACTGGTGCAACCTGTAAGATGAAATAAAATCTCTCTTCTCCAAGTTGCTCTGGATCAGAGTGGTTTGTCACAGAGACAGAAACCAGGACATAAGCAGAGCTTGCTATTTTTCTTTTCTCATTTCCTCTGCTGCTTACTATTTCCACCTCATCTTGCCTGTTGCTACGAGACCAATTCTGTTTATATACTGCCTTGTTGTTTGAGAGATTTCTTGTTGAAGAACCTAACCAATTTCTTTGTTGCACTTGTGAGAGATCTGCATTCCTCTGCCTGAATATCAAATCCCCTATCGTCTGCATTGTACTTACTATATATATATATATATATATATATATATATATATATATATATATATATATTCACTTCCAGCTCTGCCTCAAGGGAAATGACTTACTCCTGTCCAGCTGGGTATGATGATGTCATCATGTGCAGGTCATCAAGGATTGCAGAAAAGGGTGATTTTCCCACTGATTCAAAGAATGAAAGGGCAGGAAAGGCAAGATCTCATCACTCTAGGCAAATTTTACTGAAAGCCGAAGTGAGAACATACACAGCAGAGCACACACACACATAGACACATACATGTCCACACACACTCAGCAAAACACATACATACATTCACACATGCAAATGCACATGCACTCACATACAAGTGAGGGCACACCCACTCAAGTGTGCACCCACAAAGCACCCAGAGCACACAAAGAGACAGACTTATTCAGTTGGTAGTTGCAGGGAGATGTTGACCTAGAATCAGATTTTGTCTGAAGGCTAACAAAAGACCCAGCTATCCAAAATTGGGAGATGGGTGCTGTATTAATGACTGTCAAAGGACACTAATCCTCACCTCTGTATCTTTTTACACTCTTACAGATAGAGCTAGGCTGGCACACCTCCAAGCTCTTCTGTATTTGTCTCTTAATACATGATCTCCTTCCCTTTAACTATTCATGTGCTCCATATGATTCACTACGAAGAAGCAAAGAGTTGGAAACTCCAGCATGCACCTCTTAGACAGATCTGTGCCTATCACATGTTTATTAAGACTGAGGCCCTAGCCCATGAGATAGTAGGACCGACCCACACAGACCCAACTCTTACCCCCCCTTACACTCGAAAGTGAAAGTGGCTCACTAATACCCTCAGTGTCCAGTCAAATGGACAATAAAAATTAACCATCACAGCTTAAAATCTCAATATTTTATTGTATTTTTACTATACTCTTGCTGGTTTCCTTCTTTGACCAATATACTGATCATGATGACTTGAGGGGATGTCTCATTTCCATATTGAACTCATTCTTAAAAGGAAGCTCTTGGGAATAGAAGGTGAGCATCTGACAGGCCTGATGTGGAACTTGAGCTCTGCACTACTTTGGTCCAGTGAGCCTTCTCACTAGCACATCCCCTCCCTTCTTTTTAAAACAGCTTCTTTTTTTTCTGATATATAATTTCAGTACAGTGAAATTCACCTGTTTTAATGAATTTTACTAATTTATTGGATCTGTTAATTGTATACAATCAGGTAAGCAACAACACAATGCAAATTTAAAATAACTCCATTACCCCAAATGTTTTTTAAATGTACATTTGCCATCCCCTCTGCAGCCTCCGCGCCTGCTCAAATACTATTCTGTTTATTTTTATTACTGTAGTTTTGCTGCTTCAAGAATTTTGATGTGAGTGGGAATATCAGTTCAGCCTTTCGCATTTGATTTCTTCCATTTCACATAAATGTCCTCCAGATTCTTGTATGGTATATTTTGTGCCTTCATGTGGCTGGGCTACGACTCCATAGCATGACTATTTCATAACATGTTTAATGTTCAGCGGTTGATGGACAGCAGTGTTATTCCAGCTTGTTGGCTTTATGAATGCGTCTGCTGTAAGCTTTTTATTTCAGGTCTCTGTGTGGTCCGCTTCTCTTTCTCAAGGGTCTTTGTAGGACATTAGAAGGAGGCAAAATCACAATGGAAAGCATAATGTTTTGGCTTTGGTTTTCTCTTCCTCCAAGGAAAATGATTAGACACAGGCTTCCCTTTTATCTGGCTCGTTGGCCTCTTCCCAGTGATGCTGTTCCCCATGCCACAGTCCTTTACCCAGTCATAGCCTAGTGGACTCGGGTCAGCCGTCCGTGCAACTGGGACATATAAATTTTCTCTACCAAGTATGATAGTTAGAAAACAGGCTGTTCACTTAGGTGACCATCAGAGCTTGAAATAAAGGCAAGGTGACTGCTATGAGAGGAGATTTGGGTCAAATACCCAGACAGCAGAGAATTTCACTGAGCTCCAAGTTGTAAATTAAAACTGTCATAAGCGTTAATGTCTAAATATGTAAAACACATAAAACACAACAAGAAAAACAAGGAAGGCAACTGAGAAGCAAGGGAGCAATCTGAAAATTTTGCAAAAAAAAAAAAAAAAAAAAAAGTAGATAAAAAGACACACCAACTGATCAATAGGCATTGGAGAACCCATGAAAGAAGGTAATTCTAAGATTGAATATATTATCAAAGAGATGAAAGATAGCAAGTGTTTAGCAAAAGGGAAATGAGAGCTATTACATGTGATGAATAGACATGTCAGTTAGTATAACCTCCATGAAAAATGGCACAGTAGCACTTCCAAAAAGTAAACAACACTAAAGAGCTGGTGAGACGATTCTGCTGGGAAAGCACTTATAGCAAAAGGACGGAGATTGAATTTTAGCCTCAGGACTGATGTAAAAATCCACATATTACATGAGATGACTGGTTCGTGCTCCGTATCACCCATTGCTCTGAGTCTTAGCCAGTGTCACCCTCATAAATTCTTGCATTTTTCCATTGTCCTAAGTTTCTAGCTCACCTAGAAACATGCCATGCCCACACCATCCAGTTGTCTCTTCCAGGACTCTTCCTCTATCTGCCCCCAACCTCATTCCTCCTATTCTCATCCCCACATTATAACCCACTCAGTCCCTTCCCTCCATCTACCCTAGATGTCTAATCTATTTCTCCTTCTTATTGAGATTCAAATGTCCCCACTTGGGCCCTCTTTGTTATTCACTTTTTTTGCTAAGCCTGTGCTTTATAGCATGGTTATCCTGTATTTTTTGAGTAACACACTCTTATAAGTGTGTACATACCATATTTGTCTTTCTGACTCTGATTTTCCTCACTCAGGGTCATCTTTTCTAGTTCTAATCAATGGAGGGACTGGGCAACACTAACCCAGCTCCAAAATCTTAGACACACAATTTGTCCTGTCCACAAGATATGCAGAGGTAAAGATGGATTTGAGTGAAGGGCCAACAAATAACTGGTCCAGCCTTGAGACTCATGTCATGAGAGGGAGCCAACCCCTGACACTATTAATGATATTTATTTATATTTTCAGATAGGAACCTAACACAACAGTCGTCAGAGAGGACTCACCCAGAAACTGATGGAAACAGATGCATAGACCCATAGCCAAACACTAAGTTGAGCTTGGAGATTCCTATGGAAGAAGGACAGAAAGTTTGAAGGAGCCAGAGGTGTAGGCAGAACATTTTTTACAACCTACTTTTAGTAATAGTTCAACCTCTCCTTTAGCCCACCACCAAGCAGAGGTAGTGGAAGAGAAAAGTTATTAGGATATTGTGGAAGTAGACTCGTTCAGCAATAGTTCTTTGGGGACAAGTTTGCTTTTTTCTCAGTTGTTCAGTCTCATTGGAAGCACCAAATACAATTCAGGAGCTGCAGACCAGTCCTCTAGGTAGACAAGACACCACACACAAACCAAGAGCTACAGTCCAGTCCTTTCTGCAGGCAGACACTAGGCATGAATCAGTAGCCGTAGTTCAATTATGGAAAAAAAAATCTGCAAGGCTTGCCAACTTGCCTGAGGTGAGGCTGTGGAAGCAGCATGCTGCTGCTGGAACCTCACACGCAGTTCTTGGGCAACTTTATCTCAGTGGCATCATTACTACAAGTTGAACTCAACAATGATATGACAGGCAAACCAATACATGAATGTTATTAGTGAAGACTAGCAAGGTAGAGCAAACCAAACCCATGCTCAGTACTTGTCTTCCACTGTCATTGGGGTCATATTTATACTTATACGTACCAAGTTCTTTCACCTATGTTGGCTACAGCAAAATATCTTTTTACCTGTATGCCCAGGAAAATGTCACTGGACATAACTAACTTTCCAAAGAAACTAGAACTTTCCACTTCACAGAGGGGTTGAGGACAATACAAGAAAACCTACAGAAAAAAATCTGGCCTAGGCCCATAGGAGCTTACAGAGACTGAACTGTCAAAGAGCATTCATGAGATGGACCTTGGCCCTCTGCACTACATACAAGTTATGCACCTGGGTCTTCATGTGGGACTACTAAAGTGAGAGCAGGCTCTATCTCTGACTATATTGTCTGCCTTTGGACTCCTTTTCCATAACTGGGTTGCCTTATATAGCCTTAATAGAAAAAGAGGCACCTAGAAATACTGCAATTTGATAAGCTAAGGCTGGTTGATACACACCAGGCCTACTCTTTTCTGAGGAAAAGGAGGAGAGAGGATAGGGGTAGGTGAGATGAATGAAGGGAATGGGAAGAGAGGAGAGAGGGAAAATTGATATCTGGATGTAAAGTAAATTAATAACTAAATTCATTTTTTAAAAAATTACTTGTAGTGGGGCATACCAAAGTACTGGGGAGGTAGAGGCAGGATTCCTGGGGCTTGCTGGACAGACAGCCTAGGGTACATTAGAGAGCACCAGGACAGTGAGAGACCATGGCATGCCTCATAAAAAAGTAGCAGATGGTGCCTGAGGAATGATACCTGAGGTTGTCCTCTGTACTCCACTTGCATATGCTTAAAGGTGTGTATTTCGACACATGCACACACATGCACACACCCCCAAATACATTAAATAGTTAAGTAAAAGTTAAAAATAGAACTATCACATGACATGCAACTCGCTGTCCTACTATTACTATAAATGTACAGGAAATATAATCAGCGTGTCAAAAAAAAAATGAGCTCCATTATTCACAATAGCAGAGAAACATAAAGAACATGTGTCCATTCATGGATAAAGAAAAGGTTGAGACCTATACACCTACACAGAAGAGAATTTGCTGCTTGAAATAATATGGATGAATCTCAAGGACATCATACCAAGTACAGAAAGACCAATACCTTATGACTTTAGATATAAGAAGTCAATAAAAGTTAACTTGGGGTACTTAGGGACATGGTTGAATAGGTGAAGTGATTTCTGCAAGTTAGGATCTGAGTTCTCCAGAACTCATGAAAATCTAGATGTGTTGCTCTAATCTAGAACCCCAGTGCTCACACAGTAAGATGGAAGGCTGAGACAGGAGACTCCAGATCATCATAGCATTCCCTATAAGTATGTACCTCATATTTCTGTGTAAGAAAATTCTTATTTAGAAATTCCATTTCCCCAATGAATCTAGAACACTTGTGATGGGAAGAAGGGGTATGATGTAATATTTTGTGAAAGTTGAGAAGAGCCATTTGGTGCTAGGGATGCTGACTGGTAGGTTCCCAGAAGACCATAAGTAGCTGTGAATACTCTAAGGCTATAATTTTTGTACGATTTGGATGGATTTAATCATTCCTCTCATAATTATGTGCTCTTTAGGAAAGAGATACAATGCCTTCAAAAAGTCTAAATTCTACTTGCAGTTCCCTGGGAAGCCTGCATATTGATTTTCATACTGGTTATTTTAGTTATCATTCCCAGAGGACTCCCCTCTCCTAACACCCTTACCATCCTTTGCTGCCATTTGTTTTCTTGATGACAGACATTCTGACTGGGGTTAGATGAAACATCAAAGTAGTTTTAATTTGCATTTCTCTGGTAGCTAAAGAAATTATATACTTTTCAACATATTTCAACAAATGAACATTTACATTTCTTTGTAAGCATCTATTCAAGTCATTGGGCCCATTTACTGACTGACACTTGAAAGGGGGATGGGTTTTGTTGTTTAAGTTTCTCCGTTCTTCATATACTCTAGAAATTAACCCCTGGTCTGAAGTGTGAAAACCTGAATAATCTGTTATTTTATGACCTAATATTAAACATGTCTGAATCCTGTGATCCTGATTCCCTCTTCTATATGAATAGGGATGGGAAGGACTTAATTCAACAAGACGAAACAGCAAAAGTGGGTAGAGATGGGGATGTTGAAGAGAAATCACTTAGGGGTCAGGCAGGGGTCTACAGAGATCTCTGCTTTCTCTTGGTCTGTTGGAATTCAGAAGCTTTTGTGGAATGGGTATGGTACCTACTTTAATCATGCATTTTTTAAAAGCCTTTTGAAGTTAAAGCATAATTATGTTATTCCCCCAATTTTTTCCTCCCTCTATCACACTCTTTTGTACCCTCCTTAATTTCTTTCAAATTCATGGCCTTTTTAATTGTTGTTGTTTTTGTTGTTATGTTTGTATGTGTGTATACATATATGCTTCCAAATGTATAAATACAATCTATGTATCTGAGTCTATGCATAATGTTAATGGTATGTATATGATTTCAGGACTGACCACTTGGAATTAGACAGTCAGTTGGGGGATCTTCCCTGGGGAAGACTATTCTCTCTCACTGGCAGCAGTCTTAGTTGCCTATGGTCCTTTGTGTAAGGTTGGGGCCCTATGACATCCCCCCCCCATTGGATATTAATGTACCTGGTGGTGCTGTGCTTGGTCAGCTCTTGCTTAGGCAGGCTTGCTTATGTTGTTTGTGTGTGTAGCTTCCCTGACACTTTTAGGAAATGCAGCAGACATCCTGGTCCTTCAGCTGTTACATTTTTTTTCCATGCCAATGCTAACAGAACTATCGTAGTTTGGCCTTATATTTAATTTAACATTAATATTTGTTTTTCTCTTTTCTGATCATACACATAATGAAGATACATTATGGTAGTTTCCAAGTAAACGTTATTTTGGTAGTTTCTTTCTTCTCCCCCTTCCTTGCCCCCAGTAGCCTGCTTTCTACTTCATTTCTCCTGGAACATTTGTTGCTTCCCAACTTTCTCAGTTCCTGATGTTCCTCTCTTCTGGTCTTCTATCTAGTGTGAAGTCTATATTAACCTTAGATTCTTCTATTTGTATATAGACACTTAAAATTGGGGATCTTCCAATGAGAAAGAACATGCAATTTTTTGTTTTTCTGAACATGGGTTCTCTCTCTCTCTCTCTCTCTCTCTCTCTCTCTCTCTCTCTCTGTGTGTGTGTGTGTGTGTGTGTGTGTGTGTGTGTGTGTATAGAAGAAACAGTTTCATTGCATCTTAAAAGCTCTTAGCTCATAGTCCATTACTGAGGGAAATCAGGACAGAAAGTCAAGGAAGAACCTAGAGGCAGGAACCCGAGCAGAAACCATGGACAAATTTTGCTTATTGGCTTGCTCCAATGGCTCACCCAAATTTCTTTCTTATATAGCCCAGGTTCACCTGCCTG